>OVAN01007496.1:0-19585 GCA_900406275.1 Anastatica hierochuntica | reverse complement strand
ACTGTACGCTTGCAGTGATTTCTTGGGTGAAAACCTGAGCCATCAGGCAACCATATTAAAACTGTTGGTGACGTGGTGTCGCCAGAATTTTCCTCGATAAACCGAAAAAAATCGGTGGAAATAATAAATCGGTGAAATGAACTACTCCAGGACGTTTGCGGCCGTTATAAAATGTGTGGGGCTAATAGTCTTTGTGCCTTGAAAACATCACTTATCTGCAACAGTGTGCAAGGGTTTAAACCGCGAGACAAAGTTGCATGATAGTTGAGAGAGTAGACAAGTTGGCGTAAGCGGAAAACAAATTTGAACTGTGATAGATCAGATGAATTTTCAAAGATGGAGATGATGAAACTACCAGACTCTACAAAGTTTATTATGGACAATGGAATTGGACTGGATGAATGCAAGAAGAAACGCCTTGAGAATTGCAACTGTACAACCTATGCGAATATGAACATGCAAAATGGTGGATCAGAGTGTGTGATTTGGATTGAAAAGACCTTCTCCATCTCCGTCAGAACAAATTTGCTGGTCAAGAACTTTTTGTTAAACTGTCAGCCACGGACCTCATCGCTTAGTTTCCAAAAAACAATTGGATCTTTGTTTTATTATATTTTGGTAATATCACTAACTAGAGTGTCCCAAGGTTGGAATTTTGGATTTAAAACATCTGACCCTTTTACTTGTTTCTTTAGCCGCAAAGGAAAAGAACAAATTCAGTGGCAAAAATATAGCATTTATTGTAGCGAGCATTGTGAGTTTAGCAATCTTGATGATATTGTTTTGCGTATGTAAAAGAAAGAAGAGGTCAGTTGCATCAGCAGCAACACCATCATCTACTGCTACTGGTATGCATAGCTAAAAGAAAAAAGCGTTCCTACATGTGTATATTTATCAAAGAGAGAAACAAATTTTCTTACTTTCTTTCTCCAATGATTAGTTGTATGGGTTTTACAATGTGCACAGATGGAGATGAAGCTCGTAGATATTGCCACAACAACCAACAACTTTTACGATTCGAACGTAATTGGTCAAGGTGGTTTTGGTATAGCCTACAAGGTACTACTATTAAAACTTATATGTTTGTAGGGAAAATCTTTTTTATTATAAAATAGGGCTAGAACTTGGTAACAGGGAATGCTATCTCGATAATTCTATTGGTTATTACTTTCTACTATTTTCACTTAAAAAAATACATAAACTGACCATCAATTTTGTCTGGATTTTTTCCATCACTTTATTAGGCCATCATTTCATTGGCCATTATTTTTGAGAAATTTATTCCATCACCTTTGCTGAATTTTTTATTAAATGAATGATTGGATTTTTTAAATTTCTTTACTTTCGAAGTTAAAATTATTTTAAATTTGATACTTGCTTCGTAAGTGGTATTAAAATTCTCAAGTTCAAATTTATGTATAGAAAAAAGCTCAAGTTCTCGAATTTGAAATCCCAGAACTTGAGAAGTGGTTTAACTGAATTATGTTTATATGTCAACTTCTTAAAATTTTAACATTAAATTGGTATAATTCATTGATCAAAATTCTATAATATTTTCTAACCAAACCAATCTCATTAAAAAGAAACTTTTCTATAAGAATAACGTTTTACATTTTAAAAGAATTAATTTATTAACTTAACCACCAAAATACAATAGTTTTTCTCTCATCATTAAATGTGTATTAACAAATGTCATCAAAACTAAAAACTATAGATTATTCAGTTCACCCCGGCCACAATTGTGAAGCCACTCAGTTTGGAAAAGACTCACGGTGATCTCTATGAGATCATTCAAGACTTCCACAGCTTGAAGAAGTGTTTTACATCCATCATTTTTAATTTCAATGTCTATTTTACCAGCTTGGTGGTAGATTTTATTTCACTAAAAGCCTATGTAGCTCTTTTCTTCTTTTTTTGTCACCGAAACCCATTTCATTAAGCTAGATGCGAACTTTCCTCTGGGGAAAGCCGGCTACTGTCCAAAATGCTTACATAGGAAGAAATAATACCGCTTTGTCTTGCTTTTTTAGCAAGGCAATCGGCTATACCGTTACAAGAACGACGAACATAGAATATGTAACTAGAAAATTTAATCAATGGATAAAGTTGTGCACAAAAAAGAAGAAGAGAAAAAGTAAATATCTTTTTGAAAGTTTTCATAGAATTTCAGGTTTACTATACTTTTATAAAATTAAATATTTCTATTTTATTATTACAATTGTTTCATTTTCTTTTCATTAAATACTTTTTAAAATCATTGTTTGCTTTTTTCAAAGGAACTCATTTTCTATTTTTAGAGAAATGAATTCATTATAAGTTTAAATATTTCTCTTTAGGTTATTTTTATCAGCGAAAAGTTTTTGTAGTTCTTATCTTATATAGTTTATTACGTATATTATTTTGGATAAATTAATTTAATTTTCATAATGTTTTATTTAATAAATCATGTGTTAGTAAATTTAGTTGGAAAGGTAATATTGTAATCAACCAAAACAATTTAAAATCTCCTTCTATATCAGTACATAGTTAATATATAATATAAGATAAGATAAATACGTATTAAACCTAGCAAAACTAAATAACATAAACAACTTTTGAATAAAATTAAAAATCTAATATTAATTGTATAAATTTAAATAATAAATATTAATCTAAATACGAACTTTTATTTTAGTGGATTCATATTTTAAAAATTAATAATATTTTGATGAATCATTTTATATGAAATGAAAAAATATGAAAAAATAAAATATTGAGGTTACTTAAAAGTAAAATAAAATAGAAAACTAAGAAAATCAAAACTATACTAAATCTATACTATTACTAAATGAGAAATCAAAAGCTGAAGTGGCGATCATACAAAAGTTGTTGGTGACGTGGCGTCGCCTGAATTTTCCTCGATAAACCGAAAAAATCGGTGGAAATAATAAATCGGTGAAATGAACTACCCCAGGACGTTTGCGGCCGATACAAAAAGTGTGGGGCTAATGGTCTCTGTGCCATGAAAACATCATCTATCTGCAACTTTGTGCAAGGGTTTAAACCGCGAGACGAAGTTGCATGGCAGTTGAGAGATGGGACAAATGGGTGTAAGCGGAAAACAAATTTGAACTGTGATGGATCAGATGGTTTTTCAAAGATGGAGATGATGAAGCTACCAGACTCTACAAAGTCTATTGTGGACAAGGAAATTGGACTAGATGAATGCAAAAACAAATGCCTTGAGAATTGCAACTTTACAACCTATGCCAATATGATCATACAAAATGGTGGATCGAGGTGTGTGATTTGGATTGAAGACCTTCTGGATCTCCGTCAAAACAACTTTGTTGGCCAAGATCTTTTTGTTAAACTGTCAGCAACATACGTCATCGGTTAGTTTTCAAAAAACAATTGGAGCTTTGTTTTAATATATTTTGGTAATATTACTAACTAGAGTGTTCCAAGGTTAAAATTTTAGATTTAAAACATCTGACTCTTTTACTTGTTTCATTAGCCGCAACGGAAAAGAACAAATTGAGAGGCAAAAATATAGCATTTATTGTAGCGAGTATTGTGAGTTTAGAAATCCTGATGATATTGTTTTGCTTATGGAAAAGAAAGAAGAGGTCAATTGCATCAGTAGCAACGCCATCATCTACTGCTATTTGTATGCATAGCTAAAAGAAAAAACGTTCCTTCATGTGTATATTTATCAGAGAGAAAAAAAAATTTCTTACTTTCTTTCTTCAATGATTAGTTGTAGGAGTTTTACAATGTGCACAGATGGAGATAAAGGTCGTAGATATTGCCACAACAACCAACATCTTTTACGATTCGAACGTAATTGGTCAAGGTGGTTTTGATATAGTCTTCAAGGTACTGTTATTAAAACTTATATGTTTGTAGGGAAAATCTATTTTATCATATAATGGGGCTAGAACTTGGTAACAGGGAATGTTATCTCGATAATTCTATTGGTTATTTTACTTTCTAATATTTTCATTTAAAAAAATATATAAACTGATCATCATTTTTGTCTGGAATTTTTCTATCACTTTAATGGGTCATCATTTCATCGGCCATTATGTTTGAAAATTTATTCCATCACTTTTGCTGGATTTTTTATTAAATATATGATTGGCTTTTTATTAATTTTTTTACTTTCGAAGTTGAAATTATTTTAAATTTTATATTTGCTTCGTAAGTGCTATTAATATTCTCAACCCCAAATTTATATATAGAAAAAAAACTCAAGTTCTGAAATTTGAAATACCTTATATGTTAATTGAGAAGTGGTTTAACAGAATTAAGTTTATATGTCAACTTCTTAGACTTTAACATTAAATTTTTTTAATTCATTGATCAAAATTTTCTAATATTTTCTAACAAAACCAATCTCATCAAAAAGAAAATTTTCTACAAGAATAATGTTTTATATTCTAAAGGAATTAATTTATTAACTTAACCACCAAAATACAATAGTTTTTCTCTCATCCAAAAATGTGGATTAACAAATGTTATCAAAACAAAAAACTATAGATTATTCACAAAAACAATTAAACTCTATGTTTTTTCAAAAAGAAAACTTATTAACTCAACCACAATGGTAGACTAATATATTCCTTCTTATCTAAACCTAAAAACATAATACCCAAATTATTTATCACCTAAAATAAGAAACGATAACAAATTAAATTAATGACAAGAATTATTAACATATTTACGTCAATTTTTAAACTCAAAAATTTTGATAATATCTAAATAAATAATTTATAACATTTAACTAAAATATCAAAATATTTGAATTTGATTATTAGTAAATAGGATTATAGTTCATTATCAAAACACAAATAAAAATTTACACTATATAAATTTATTTTATATTTTCTCTGTGCACACGGTGCGAGAAGTCATCTAGTTATTACTATAAATCTTGCCTTTTTCACATATTTTCTTTTTCTCATTTTCTTTTTCTTTTGTTTCTTTTTCTAATGTAATGTGTGTTTCCTGTGTTTTTTTATTCATGTGATGCTTGACAATTGATCAATTCATATGGATTGATAATTGATCAATAATATAAACCAGACAATAATTCATATTATTAACACATGGTTGACAATGGATCAAGCCATTTGTACAATAAATTGTCAAGTTTATCCATAATAATAATATGAAAGAAGGAAATATATTGTGCCTTTTTTCTAGATTCAATATCCAAAGTTCTTATGTTCTTAGATGTTTTTTTATCTTTGTTCAATTGCAAAAAATAATCAAAATTTTTTTACAAGAAAACATATCATGTACGTGCAAGGCACGAACTAACACCTAGTTTTAATTAAAAAACTAAATAGTTCAACTTAAACGAAAACTACAATCAAATTTTAGTTTGTTTTAAAATTTTACTTTTTTCGTTTTCAATTATATGATTTAAGATATTTTGATATTAAAATTAACTAAATTAATAAGAAACATATATTGGATAAAAAATTAAAAGGACATTCATAAAATAAGGAATAAAATAAATAATTGAAATATAAAATAATATAACTCTTAGTGAATTGCTTCTTTTAAAATTTAAACAAAAATATCTAATATTTCCTCTAAAATAACTTGAGCTTAAAAATAAGTACATTAAAAATATATTAATACTCCATAAAAATAATCATTTTAAACCCTAAATATATTCAATTTTAAGAAAGCTATTCAATGATAAAGAATTTAGTGGACGTTATAAACATGATAGTTTGAGATTTGTTTTATAAATATTACTTATTTTTGCGGGGACGAGTGTCAAAACCAACAAAATATTTTAATCCTATGCAAAGAATGTCAAATGGAACTTATTACTCTGTCTTAAAACTCTTGCCCGCATATAACTAAGTATTGAAAAAATTAAACTAACATATTTTCAATTTTATATTTTAAATATAATCTAAACATCTAAATCTATATGAGAAGAGCAAGTGGATCAGTGGCTGCACCACCTCTGCTACCATCTCACGGAAACTGGTCCAAAGCATTACGCATAGACCAAAAAAAATCAATCGCATACGGTATCATGATTTAAATGATAACTTTTAGTTATACCTTAGGCATTATGAAAAATCTGGAAATGTGCACTACAGCCAACTAATACGTAATATGTATAACTTTATAAGGTTAAACTTTTTTTCATATGGGTTTCTACTTTTCAGTCAAAAGAAGTATGCAACTTAGATACTAAATTATCATCTTAAAGGTAGATAATAATTATCTATCTCACGTTTATATATCGCAGAAAGCACACGTATGTAATGATGTGTATACAACCTGGTAAAAATGGTTACAAAATACAAACCACGAGGGGTGAAGAAAAAGATGCTTCATAAAAGGACGACAAGATTTAAAAGAAAGAAGTAGAATTTGAGAGACCAACTCACACTGACACTATGAACCCATGCATACATTAAAATGAAAGTAAATAATAATTATGTAATAATAATTTAGACCCTTGATCTACGCCGCATCTTCTCAAACAGAATCGATGAACTTTGCCCGTCTCTCGCCAGATCTGATTTTAACTGGTGGATTTGGAGTCGGCGGTTGGTCCAATCAGAATGGAAGATTGCTCTTGTCAGAGGACGCTTCAACTCAGCAAATCGGAAACGATGGGGTGAAGAACCTCGGGTTCCATCAACGTCGTCCATATCTCCAGCGTGTCCTTTCCCCTCTGGAGTGAAACTTCCACTAGTGCTCTCGTGTGCCCCTATTGTCGGCCATCTTCAACCGCCGACACCACTACGTGTGGATTTGGCTCCGTCGACAACACGGTCCTCACGTACAACAATAAGAATGGGCTTAGCCCTAGATTTCTTAATTGGGCCTCATATTAGGGATGATATGTATATGAGCCTAATTGATGAGTTTTGTGGTATAAGTCCACTAGATAGATACACATTTCTGTATCTTGAATCCGGCCTGATGCCGATGACGTTTATGTCTGAAGATTTAATTTTTTCCAATAACAAAGTGTCAATTTTATTCTTAAAACCGACAATAATGAATGGTTGGAAAATTTTTTCCTCCATATTGGAGAGGTTTTCAGGATCTTTTCGATCAGTTATAAAAGATGCGTTTCTTTTCATTGAGAATTTTGAAAAATTCCGACGGTTCTCGAGGTTCTCAAAACCCCAGTGGATTGGTTTTGCAATGTTGAGCTTTCATCATCCCATGCGTAAATCCTCCTTTATGGATTCTTGTGTCGATAAATTTTTGGGCACCATCATAATTTATTTATGGGTAAATAACAAAAGTTCCAAAAGCCATAGATGTCATTTACCCGCAGTCCATAGATGTCTTTGTCTCGTCGGTAGTTTCTACGACGCGTTTATATACCGAGCCAACAATTGTTTGTCCAAAGGTCATAGATCTCATCCCCTAGCCGGTCAGAAATGTCATTTTCTCGTCGGTGCTTTTCACAATAGAATTAGATACCGAGCAGACAAGCATTTTTCTGAAGGCTATAAATGCCATCTTCTAAACGGGAATGTTTTTGGGATAAAACCTCCCAAGTTGGAGAGTCCCTCTATTGGATTTGAGGAGCTTTCTTTCTTCAAATCTGAGGCAGTTTCTACTCCCTCTATAATGGAGTGTATTTTCAAGACAAGGCTCTCAATGTTACTGATATCTTTTATTCTGGCTAGTTTCTTCGTGAATAAAGAAGTCGAGATACTCTTCTGTCTATATGTTCAAATCTCTGGAGCTATCGAGATTAAAAATAGAAGGATGCTCTTTTTCCAGAACTCTCGTCTTTCAGAGACTTTTTCCTTCATCTTTGATATCGGTTCACGCTGGAAATCTTCCTGGAATCTTCCTGAGTCTGGCAATGATATTGATACTTAAAGGTTTTGGGCCGCGAGAGCTCTCTCTCGCCCTGTTCGTGACACCATTTTCAGGGATCTAGTGTTCTGGCACTTACGGCACAAGCATGTAGTTTCAAAACCATAGAGACCTTCATGTCTCAATCATGACATTGGTTTGCTTATTGGTTGGCAAGGAGCTTTCGACTAATTTTCTTCAAGATTATTGGAGTATTTGACTGTCTACGATTACCTTTCTCGATGGCTGTACTTTTTACTTCTCGGACTTATTGTTTCACTCGTAATTCATTAGCTCGCTTTGTAACTCTCACTATTGTAAGACCGGCGGATCTCTTTAGTTTCTCCCTATATCAGAGATTTTTGCACCGCTTAATGGAAAATGTTTAGGCGAAAGAAAAACTTTAAAAAGAAAAGAAATATTTTTTTTACTTTTGATAAAAAAAAATCTTTTTTCTGATAAAAAGATTTTATTAAGTTGTTCTTTTAGACGACCAAAAGGTAGAGGCATTTTGCGAATCACGAGAACCTCACGTGCGGCTCCACTCTCCACGTTCGAGGACTTCACTATAACCAATGACAACAACGCGTAAACCACATCAAACCACACTCAGCTCTTCTTGGTTAATTGTGTTGCTAAATATTTAATTAACTTTAGTCTTAGTTATTAAGTATGAAGCTGTGATATAGCTGTTAAGATATGTTGTTTTTTGAATTCTAATGATTTTTGGGTTAGCGATTAAAAGGAGAAGGAAGTCCTCAAATCATACCAACTCGTTGTCGGTTTAGGGAAAAGATTGATTGAATCTCAATCATAATTTTATTAGAAGAATCAATAGTTTAGAATTATGGCACCTAATTAACGCCTAACTGTCCCACATTTAGTTATAGTTTGGTCTTTAACAACTCCGGGCTATATACGTTTGTTTCTCTAACCAATTTCGGCGTAATCCATTCTCTATATACTCTTATAATTTGTTGGCCAATAATGTATATATGTCTCTGACAGTAGACAGAACAATAGACTAAAACACAAATTAGATCCTTTGAATATTCCTCCATGTGGCTACCAGATTTTGGTATATTAGCTAGAATTGGTTTCACAAAAGATCACAAATCTACTACGTTAGTCTTCATTAGTTATTAATTATTATATCAAAATTCGAATCTAACTTATAACGTGGGGAGAGACCGGTACGTGTCGATTTTGGATGTTAGTAATTAGTATAGTAGTTCCCGACAATATTGGTTGGTCACATCCTATGCTGACGTGTAAATCCTGAATAGAAACTGATACACTTAAGAATTTGAAGAGAGGAAACAAAATAAATCCAAAATGTCGAAGGCTAAACCGAAATTGGATAAACTATTGGCTCACTTTAGGAACCGGCCGGTATTGAGTGGTTGGATCCGATCCGACTTTTAGAATTGGGGTTTTTGGTTAATGTTTTGATGAAGAAAGAAAATCAAAAAGGATGTGATAGAAGATAAAATAATACTCACATTTAGGGCAAAGATTCCTTCAATATGGGGCCCACGTGTGTATGGAGAGGCACAGTGTCCGGTGGGTTAGGGAACAGTGCACAAACCCCAATGGACCCACTCGTTGCCTCTTTCATGGACCGGTCTAGTTCTTTTTTTTATTACTTCTATATATAACTCCTCTTTCATTCATCACCTTTCTCATTCTCATATACTTTGATCTCTCTGTCCCTCACACATTCACTTCCCAAAAACATTAGTGTGTTTTCTTAATCTGTGATCGTTTTAGTGAAAATGAAGACGATAGGTTCGAGCGTAGGAGGAAGGAAGAGGAAGATGTGGAGCCGTGGAGTAGGAAGAGTGGTTAGAGAACAAAAAGCTAAGCTTTACATCATAAGGAGGTGTATAGTCATGCTTCTTTGTTGGCATGATTAACAAATGAAAAATCAAATCATCATCCTCGTCTGCTTAACGAAGACTAACCAATTACTTTGTTCTTTTGCGGTTCTTACTTATAACCCTTGGGGAAAAAAACTTTATATGTATTGGCTTCAATACGGAGCTATATATGTATTTTTGATGTAGTTTTTTCACCCCGAAGAAGGTTTTTCAGTTGTAAATTAGTTGCTAATCAAATTGATATCTTTTGTTGCTGTTTCTCTCTTTGCTCTATACAAACTCGAAATCTTTATTCTTAACACACACAAAACCAGTATCTTTATTTTCGGAAATTTTCTTCCGAATTGAATAAAAGTTTGTTTTTTGTTAATGAATTGAATAAAAGTTGAAGCTCACATAAAAAAAGAATATAAATTTACTCTTCGTTTTAAATTATACCATCAACAATTATAGTTGAACGTATTACGGGATTCCATATATTATCATTCCATATATGTAAAGATCACAATACTAATTACCTTGATCTTAGGATCATCATACTTGTATATATGCTGTAAGAATATCGATCAATAGAATCATCACATTCCTCATATGGTATCAGAGCCATTAGCATCTTAAACCTAAATTTTTCTCTCAGCCATCTTCTTCCCCACCACCATTCGGACACACCAATCCGAACCAAAGATACAGCTCAAACCGTGAACCTCGCCCATACTTGGACCGGTGCCAAATCTGTCGGGTCCAAGGCCACTCCGCCCGGCACTGCCCTCACATTCACTCCTTCACGGCCAATCAAAATCCTCCGCTTCTACCAACTCCACCACCGCCGCCCATGCCATGGACACCTCGTGCAAACCTGGTCATGAACTCCAGGCCACCAACTCCAAGCTCTTGGATCCTCGACTCCGGTGCAACACAACATATCACATCGGATCTCAACAATTTGGCGTTACATCAACCTTACAATGGAGGTGAAGAAGTCATCATTGGCGACGGCTCCACTATTCCCATCACAAACACCGGTTCTACTACTTTACCCACCTCTTCGAGAACTCTATCTCTATCCAACGTTTTAGTAGTTCCTGAAATACACAAAAACCTATTATCCGTTTATCGTCTCTGCAATGCTAATCGTGTGTCTGTTGAATTCTTTCCTAATAACTTTCAGGTGAAGGATCTCAACTCGGGGGTCCGGTTACTCCAAGGGCATACTAAAGGTGAACTATATGAGTGGCCAGCGACGACAATCAACCCAGCTGCGTATCTCACCTCTTCCACCTCCAAAGGCACCAAATCCGATTGGCACTCTCGCCTTGGCCACCCTTCGCCCTTTATTCTCCACTCAATTATCTCCCAATTTTCATTACCAGTTTTACCTTCTGTATCAAACTATAACTTTTGCAATGATTGCTTAATACATAAGAACCACAAGCTCCCTTTCTCCGAAACCTCAATTACTTCTTCTCGACCTCTTGAAATTTTTTTCTCCGATGTATGGACATCACCCATTACATCCTTTGACAACTACAAATATTATCAACTACTCGTCGACCACCATAACCGATACACTTGGATTTACCCACTCAAATTCAAATCCCAAGTGAAGACACATTCATCTTATTCAAAGCCCTTGTCGAGAACAGGTTTCAAACCAAAATTGGAACTTTGTTTTCCGACAACGGTGGAGGATTCTTAGCCTTTCAAAGCTACTTATCTCAAAATGGCATCACCCATCTTACCTCTCCACCCCATACCCCAGAACATAATGGTTTAGTCGAACGACGCCACCGCCACATCATAGAAACATCCCTCGCCTTACTCAACCATGCCTCCGTCCCAACAACCTACTGGCCTTTTGCGGTCTCCACCGCCGTCTACCTCATTAATCGAATGCCATCGCCAAACATGATCATGAAAAGCCCATACAAGATTCTCTTCAAAACCAATCCCAACTACCTCAAACTCAAAACCTTTGGCAGCTTGTGTTATCCATGGCTCAAACCGTATACATCTCATAAACTAGAACCAAAATCCCAGCCTTGTGTTTTTGTTGGCTACTCCCTCACACAGAGTGCATATCTGTGTCTCGAACCAAAGACCCAACGACTCTACACCTCAAGACATGTCCACTTTGACGAGACAACCTTCCCGTTCTCAACTCTCAACATCCAAAAACCACAACCACCACAATAATCTCCCACATCCGATACACCACCTGCCACCATCATCCCGTCCGTCATCGCCGCGCCACTCATAGACTCACCGCCGCCGTCGCCTCCCAGCTCCGATTCTTCACCGTCGCAAGTTGCAGGACAAAATTCATCATCTTCGATAGCATCCGATTCTTCTCCTTTACCACCACCTGCGCAGATCCATCTTCCATCAATCCAGGCCCACCAAGTATTGATCCAGCCCAACAACAATCAAACACCACACAACAAAACACCAGCCCATTAACCTCAAGCCCAACGTTAAACAAATCACCCATATCATCTCCATCATCTTCATCGACAAATACCACTCCCAACCCCCAACCTCAACCACCGTCATCACCGCCAATCCAAAATCAGTACCAGATGCAAACAAGAGCCAAAGCCGGCGTCAAGAAACCGAATACCAAGTATGGTCTCACCTCCACCACGTCACCTCAATCTGATGTAGAACCGACAACGGCCACTGAAGCACTAAAGGATGAACGGTGGAGGAACGCGATGGGTTATGAGTTCAACGCCCACGTATAGAACCATACTTTTGATCTGGTTCCTCCTGCTCCACATCAACATCTCGTCGGCAACAAATGGATATTCACAAAGAAATACAAAGTTGATGGCTCACTTGATCGATTCAAAGCTCGACTCGTTGCCAAAGGTTACCATCAACAACCCGGCATTGACTATACTGAAACGTTCAGCCCTGTCGTTAAATCGTCAACCTTCAGAATAGTGCTTGGAGTTGCCGCGTCTAAAGATTGGAAAGTCAGACAACTAGACGTGAATAACGCCTTCCTCCAAGGGAAACTTACGGAGGATGTATACATGCCTCAACCGCAAGGCTTTGTTGATCCCGAACGCCCTCACTACGTATGTCACCTAAAGAAAGCGCTTTACGGTCTCAAACAAGCACCACGGGCATGGTACCTCGAATTGAAGAATTATCTACTCTGAAGCGCTTTCTACAACTCAGTTGCAGACACTTCGCTATTCATCCTACGCCAAGTACCTCGATCATTTACATTCTAATATATGTTGATGATATCATCGTGACAGGGAACGACAACTATCTACTGGAACAAACTATTATTAACTTCTCTACGCGATTCTCTACCAAAGATCTTGGTGATGTCCACTACTTCCTTGGCATTGAAGTTACACGAACACGGGCTGGTATTCATCTGTGTCAACGCAAATACATTGCAGACCTCCTTGCCCGAACACGGGCTAGTTGCTAATCAAATTGATATCTTTTGTTGTTGTTTCTCTTTTTGCTGATACAAACTTGAAATCTTTATTCTTAACACACACAAAAGTGGTATCTTTATTTTCTGAAATTTCCTTCCGAATTGAATAAAATTTTTTTTTGTTAATGAATTGAATAAAAGTTGAAGCTCACATAAAAAAGAATATAAATTTATTCTTCGTTTTAAATTATACCATCAACAATTATAGTCGAATGAACAATTTATCAACCTTTTGAAAATATATTCAAAAACGCATTCATGATCCAATTATATATCTTCATCACTTACAAAAATAGTTGAGAACAGAAAAGATATGCTTTTATCCTATGTTTAAGTGTTTATATGTAGCATAAACATTTATAATGCACAACAGTAAAGTAATTTTATAAAATAATTAAAACATCAATCTTTATGGGACGGAGAGAGTATAGGCGTTTTCTACGCCGCTTATTAATATTATAATTTTTTGTTCATGCTAGAGATTGTAGAGTTAATAATGATTTTTTACCCGAGTTCAGATTTCTATGTACTCTTTCTCTTTCAAATTAAAAAATGTTTATTATTATCGCAAATAGATTAATAAACCATTGAATTTTGTATACTTTTTATACAAAAACATCATTTATTATATAAATAACCGTAATTCAACCAATGGAAATTTTCAAAGTGTTTAAAGTCTCTCGTCTCTTTTTTGATTGATATACAAAGTCATCTATCTATATAATTGTTAAATGAGAAGTCATTTGGCTTACGTGTCATCGTCTTGTGCGAAATTGGTGACGTGTCGTCGTTTGGAAGTCTCTCAATATTTTTAAAAAATGATTTTAAATTTTTTAAAAGAATTAATTAAAGCTTTAAAATCTCGTGTGTCGCAATTTCGTGCGTTGATTCTAATGTCACTTCACCAGATTGTTTCGTTACTCTTCCCATGTATTTTATAGACAAAAAGTCCCGAACTAAAATTGTCTAATTACCAATTCTGCCATTGTTTTGTTTTACGAACTAGAAAAAAACCCTAATAGAAATCACCTTAATAAATCTCCATCGTCTTCCTTCTCCATTTTAATTCTTCTCCATCTTCTTCTTCCTCTTCTTATCCCGACTTTCGATCAATTTCTTTGTCTCTAAATAAAGAAAAGTTAGAGACAAATAAATAAATTTTTTTGTTAAAGTTTCATCCTTTATAATATTCTTTCTTCGTCTTCGTCTACCTCCTCCTGCTAATCGGATTTATAACTTCGGCTCTTTGATAAAGGTTAGACCCTTCACCTTTAGTCTACTTATATAAATAGGTAGTGCTTCTTTTATTTCTTTTCAACTTAAAATCTTCATCTTTATCGATTTCAAAAAATTTTTGGCAAAAGGTTCGTGTTTTCTTTTCATTCTCTTTTTCGACGAAATCATGACCTTTGAAAGAGAATAAGGCCCATGATTGTTTAAGTTTTTCTTAAGTCGTGTCATTGGCAGGCTAGGATTTTTATGGTATTGGTCTTTCTTTCTTTCACAAAAATACTTTATATTTGTTGTTTCTCACCTTGATCGATCGCACCTTTCTCCTGTGGCCTCAACAGACGAAAGCGGACAACGTAAGGAAAACCACTTATCTAAGAAGAAAATTAAAGCTAACTTGGTCGATGAATTCAAACTATTTAAAACCAAAAATTAAAGCTACCTTGGTCGAAGCTTCTCTGCAGAAGATTTATTGATCGACCTCCTGTTTTTGACTTCTACTTCAAGTATTTCTCTCTAGATTCATACAAAATAAAAAAAATTTATAGCACTACATTAATGTGTTAGGATCTTGTTTTGCATGATGTTCATAACCGTTGATGGATTCAACAAAACTGGTATCCCTACTGCCCTATGGGATCTAATGGAGCCATATGCCAATATTGATCAAGCCAGAGGGACCGCGGTTCTAGCATAGATTCTTGTTCTCTCAAATGTGGCCTCAAATGTCAACCGGTACATCATTTTTTTATTGTAATGTAAAACTACATTCCAACAAAACTGGTACATCATTATTCTTGAAAGCAAGCATGTTTGAGATTTTGAGTATTCTATGATATTTTTTATAAAATTGTGCAGTGCTTTTTTGGGAGAAAGAGAAGCGACATCAGCTGCGACCGGGGAGGAGGAGAAGAAGACGTGGTTGTTGCTGGCGTGGGTGAGCATTATGGCTGAAAACTTGACGTTGCTTGGTTCAGCAGGTAACCTGATAGTGTGCGAGCAAGTTTGATTCACCTTCAACATTTTTTTTGACGTTGCTCGTAGAGTAGTGGGCCATAGCTACACTCTCACTTTTACTAAACATTTCAAGTTTGGTTTACCTTCAACACTAATCGTCAGTGCCATTGGTCTCCTCCTCATCAGCTAATCCATAGCTATCACTCTCACTCTACAATTATACACGTACATACGTGCTTTCTTTCCTTTTCTTTTTGAAAGAAGAATTTGATTCATTTCATGAATTATGATCCAAATATATAAGAACCGTAAAGGAATGTCAAATATAAAGAGTGGGATAATTTTCATTAAAATTCTTTTGAAGTTAATATAGAAGCATAAATGTCTATTAGTTGGAACCCAAACGAGGAAAACAATAATTAGAATCAATATGGATTGTTTATAAAAATGAAATAATGGACCATATGATATGGTACATTGGCTTGGGAGCATATGATATGGATATGATTTAAGCTTTAAAAAACGAAAGACTTACCAGCATCATTTGTGATATGGTAAAAATAGAAATTAATTTTTTACGAATTTTATTTTTCTCAGTTTTTCCTAATCTTTATAGTTTTCTTTTTACGTAAACAGTTTCTACCTTAATATTTGCACACGAACTTGTCTTCCACAAGGTAAGAACTATGTGTTGCATTGTGTTCTTAGTTTTATCAATGTTCTTCTATTTATATCACATTGGTCCTGAGCGCAGATGAGGCGACGACAAAAGTAATTTTGATCCGGGTCAAGAAACTTGAGTATATGCTCTGAGGGTGTTGGTGGAGTCATAACGACGGGAGTACTGGTGGAGGAGATGTATCCATCGATAGGAGTGTGTGAATGCATAGAAGGATGTGAAGGCGTGGAGAGAGTTGGGTTACGGTTACAAGGAGGCGTGTGTGATGGGGTATGTGATGGAGTTAGAGTACGAGATGGAACTGAAGGATTTGGAGTATGAGATGGAGTTGATAGATTTGGGTCATAAGGTGGACTTCCACAGTTAGAAGGAGGCTTGTATGATGGAGTTGAAAGAGTTGGAGTGTAGCTTCCACCCTGAGATGGAAAAGTTCCAAGTGAGATTATTCATGTTGAAAAAAGGAGTTGAGTGAAAATGCTAAATCAAGATTAAGGAGTTTGCATGTGTGATATGCATGTGTTTTCTTACTAGAAGGAAGAGTTCCAGCATGTGGGTCAGGAAGAGAGTAGTATGTTTTTTTATCCTCAAACCTTATGGAAGCAACATAAGCAAACAACTGTTGAGAGAATAAAGCAGCAAATAGAGATGAGAGTGTATATTTTATAGGTGTGAGTGTAAGGTCGATTCTTCTGACATGCTCATATATGTCTTTGTTAAATTTTGATTGACTTTTAGTCTATAGTCATGAAAATTTTTTAGTAATGAGATAAATATTTCTGCATCTTGGAGAAAAGTGGTAATGTTTTGAGGGAAGTTGCACCAAAGCTTTTTTTGTGAAATATAAATCAATCTGCTTATTGATGTTTTGAATGATGAATTTTTTTTACTAATCTTCTATGTTTAGTCTGCTCTTGATTTCATAACAAATCCAAATTTTCTAATTTTTTGGGTATTGATTGCTAATTTGCTTTGTAGGGTTGACGAAGCTGCTGGTGAAACGTTACTAAAAAATCTTTTAACATTGGTGTTGTATCTTCATGCTAATTATTTAGTTTAGAAAATTCGCAAACTAAGGAAGAAACTCATATATAAAATTATATATGATAAATATGATTTATTTATGGATGATCTATACTTTCCTAAAGTTGTATACATGGATAATATAACCTAGAGATCTATAATACATCCAAAAATACAACTATGATTTTTATTCTTACATCTCTTAAATATTCACCTCTATAGAAAACATAAGCAAGGGAAACTAGAGGTTACTATCATAAAACTTGAAAGATTTATTTTAAAAATGATTTTGTAATTGTTGTCAATGTCTTGTGTTCTAAGTTACTAACTTCGTTTACTAAAAGATCCCTCTTAACCTTGACCATTAGATGAAAAAATCGTTATAAATTATGACAAAAATTCAACTAACTAAAAACACATAAAATTATCATCTTTACATTTCCAAACATAACTAAGCACATGTATTTATTATTTTGTGTGTTACATGATCCCGTGTAAGATGATGGTAAAGAGCATTGTGTCTGTTCTCTACAATAGATGAGAAAATTGGTTGTCGAAAAGAAACATTCTTGTTGTTATAAATGGTTTTCAAATACAAACCTTATCTACGCACGACACACACTAATACCTAGCTCGTAGTAACTTAGAATATAATAAAATAAAATTGGTATGCTAACCAAAAAGATCAAATAAAGGAAGTAATAGCCGCATGTATGAATCAAACTTTGCTGCACAATAAAAACATAAGTCAAAGTTTTCCCAGAATCTCATGCACCTATCCGAAAATGAATTTCTTGCATCATTAAACAATACAACTTCTATGATTGGTTCATACTTAAACAAATAAGGGTGGAAACAAATCCATTTCAAACTCATATTACTAAAACATATTGTTTGGGCGAATCTCTGTACTTGAGATTGGTCGGTTCATATATTTAATTAAAATGTTTAAAACTCTTTCAGGATCAATGAGAACAAAATCTCCAAAATAAGATGCTTCTTCTCTTAACTAAAGGCACAAACATTTTATACTCTTCAGTGGCAAGACGACTGACAAACAATTTGACAAGAAAATAAGCCATGCCTGTGCAAGGCACGGGCCAACACCTAGTATAAAGATATATAAGTTACACATTTTAAGGAACGAAAATATATGTACAATATCTAAACTAATATATGCAATCGAATAGTTGGAATATTTCTTCACCCTCTAGCAATTGGTACATATCATGCTTGACGACATTCAAATTCGTTCGGTACTAACTCTGTAGTGAATTTGGTAGACCCTTTGTTAACATATTCACATATTATAAGGAAGATGGAACATATATGACCTTAACACGCAACTTTTTCACGGAAAAATGAATTGGGTTACTAGAGAGGTATACAAAGCTGATATTATCAAAATAGATAAGTATATATTGCTAAAGTTATGGAAGTTCCATTTCAAACTGCAAA
This sequence comes from Anastatica hierochuntica, assembly GCA_900406275.1. Taxonomy (NCBI): domain Eukaryota; kingdom Viridiplantae; phylum Streptophyta; class Magnoliopsida; order Brassicales; family Brassicaceae; genus Anastatica; species Anastatica hierochuntica. Next base: position 1,065 of record OVAN01007496.1, on the reverse strand, counting down.
ATGCAACTGGTAAAAAAGCCTAAAATTAATAATGATTTTATATTGATAAGTGAAAACACATTGAACAAAAAAAACTGGCTTGATTTTTTTTTTTTACATCGAAAGGTTATTCTATTACTCAAACTTGAGGTGGTGCAGCAAGCCACACAGGAATAGAACAACCAACAAAAGAAAACAAATCAAGACGTTGTCTAGCTAAACGAGCTACAAGATTCACCTTTGATCAAGGTTTATAGATTAAATAAATCTAATAATTGGTATCGGAGCCACCATATTTAGTTTCTGTTTAATATTAAGATTTATGCATATTATTTTCGGATTTATTTATTTTTGCAAATAAATTCGGATTTATTTTGGTGAAAATTTTGGATTGTTGAATCTAAAAATTTTCTTAAGGTGTATGTTTAAATAAAGTATTATGGGATTTGTGATTTTCGTTTTGGCTTAGATCTATGATTTTGCATGTTTAGATCTAGTATTTTGGTTAAATTTTCTAGATAAAAGCATGATAAAATTTCTGGAAATTTTGGATTCGAATTTTTCACTCCTTCGGTCTTGTTTTTTCGAAACTAAGGAATCAATCTTCGAAAAAGGTTTTGAGTGAATTTTTGAGAATCCTTTTTTTGCTGTCTCTGGCGGCTGCTTAACTTTCCAGAAAAATTAGGGCTAACACGTTTGAAGAAGAACGCTAAAAGATGCGTTTTAATTTTTTTTCCTTTTGGTTTTGGGCTTCGACCCATTTTTGTTATTTAAATTTTTTTTTTAAAAAGTGAGATTGGACCAGGCCCGAGAGACACATTAGAATACCAGTAAGGCATTTATTTTGTCGTTCACTGGGTTTGTTCCTACGTCTTGTATCAAGTGCAGTCTCTTCTCCTTCTTCTTCAACCATTATGCCACGTTAGAATTCTTGCATAAAGAGCCCCCGAATTTTTATTATATGTCTGTGCAGGAATAATTTTAGTTTCAAATCAATAATTAAATTTGATTGTACAAGTTTAATATTAAAAGTAAATTAATTAAATCAAGATGTCGGCCCAAAGGAAGACCTCTCTTGAAGATATT
>OVAN01007495.1:0-19590 GCA_900406275.1 Anastatica hierochuntica | reverse complement strand
TGCTTCATAATGGTATAGCAGTAGGATCAGCTTTAAAAGCTAGAGGCCTCACAATTAATCCTCAATGTCCCCTGTGTGGAGATGTTGATGAAACTGCTAATCATCTGCTCTTTCACTGTAGATTCGCTAGAGAAGTTTGGGAACTCACACTTCTGCCCATAGGAAGGATGATGGATCAGAACCACAGCCTGGATGAAAATGTAACATGGATGTTGTCTAACTCCACCAAGATTCAAAACCAGCTTGCAAATCTACCAGCTTTTGTTGGTTGGAGGATCTGGAAACATAGGAATGCATTAATCTTCAAAAATGACAAAGGTTCTATCCCTGATCTTATCACTAAATCTATTATGGATATGAACCTCTGGATGCAGGCCAATGCGAAAGACCATCAAAGAGAAGATCAGGACATTCAGGAATTAAGTTATGGAAGCCAAGCAGATTTCACCTGTCATGCGGATGCTTCCTGGATCTCAGAAAAAGATCAGATTGGTATAGGATGGGCTTTGACAGATAAAAATTGTGACCTAAAGCTGCAAGGTTCCTCCTCCTCACATCCATGTCAAACTGTCCTTGAAGCAGAGGCGATTGCTTTAAGAGATGCAGTCTTCAACATGCAAAGGTTGGGCTACCGGAATGTTATGTTCAAGGGAGACAACCAGATTCTTTACACACATTTGAGAAGTACATCCACGAGTTTCCTTTCTAGTAAAAGATGCCTGCAAAGTATAGCCACAATCCTTATGGATATTAAATCTTTTGCTAGGGGAATTGGAGTATCGTTTTTTGAATATGTAATCAGAAATGCCAATAGCTTAGCTGATAGATTAGCCAAAGAGATTAGGCTAAATAGATGTGGATGTAAAATCAAATGGTTGTAATACTTAGCATCTCTTAATAAAATCAAATTTGCCGGAAAAAAAAAAAAAACAAGATGCCAAGAAATTAGCATGAAATAAATGTACATAACTTGTCAATATACGGTTGTATAGTGAGAACTATGTATAGAGAGATATAAGTTCATTAATGAGCTCACTTGTGACACCAACCGAGCATTTACTCAACCTAATACGTCATACATAATAAGACATGACTTACACTCGCTAGGACAATCTTCAACTCTCTATTTATGGAATTGATAATTTATTGCTTTCTTTGTTTTCAGTGCAATATATTTTTGATTATATTGACAGCCTGTTTTTTTCAAACCAATTCCCTTATAGATTAACTTAACTTTCAAACTAAACAAAACCGGCTCAATACTGTTCAAAATATTAGGGAAGAACCGTGTATAACTTATATTTTTCCGTTCCACAAAAATTGATTTTTTAAAGTTTTTACACATATTAAGAAAAATAATAAAAATTGTCTTTATTCAAAAATTTGCATTTAATAAGTCATGCAAATAGTATTATTATTTGTTTTTCTTGAAAAAAATATTAATGACAAAAAGTACCTTAAAAATAGAAAATTAGTATAAGACAAAGAAAAAAAACTAAAACATCCATGTTTATAGGACCGAGGGAGTATATATAAATAAACTTTACTAACTCTTTTATGAACTTTGATGATTGATGCACTTCCTCTAAAGCAATATTTGATGAATGTTGATAAGCATCACTCACTATTCATTGGAAAAAAACTAATAGACTCTGTTGTTAAAACAAAAAAAAACAAAAGTCTTCAATATGAGAAAGATAAAAATATTGCATGCATATTACCAAATGTCTCGGTCTAGTGGCGCTAGAGTCCAGAAAAGTAGAAGAAATGTTTGACTCTCGATTCGAGGTTACTTGAAACAAAATATAATCTTACATGCTCTCATTGCCCAATGATCTATGGAGACACTTAACTGTTATAAAATCAAATTACTATCTACTCCTCGAAAGATAGAACTTTTGTTTTACTTGTTTCAAAAACATAGATTTGGAAGATACTTTTCATAAATTAATATTCGTAATTAATTGGTAAAAACAAATCGTAAAACTTTTTTTTTGATAAAACAAATCGTCATATTTTAAGAATCATAAGAGAATATTTGAATTAAACGAATATTATTGGTTTATTGTTTTTCAAAAGACATTTAGTTAAAAAAGAACTATTTTTATTACTTTAAATTTTATTGTATTATTTGTGGGTAAAGTGTAGAAAATCTAATTGCGGAGAATAGGTGGAATATAATGGATGCAAATTTTATCTATGTGTGAAAAATGATAAGAAAATAAATAAGCAATGAAAAACCAATGCATTGGTTGACTTTTTTGTCGAGTCTAATGGCAAATAGTTTTAGGCATGTGTATGGTTCGAACTTTAGTTCAATGAGATAGCAACAGAGGTGGTGCAACCACTGGCTCACTTGCTCCTCTCATTAGTTGATTACCGGGGTTTTCTACGGTCCGGTATTTAAAAAAAAACATAAAATCATCATTACACACACTCCAACATTATATACCTTAAAAATACATGCTTATCAAGTTACCTAAATAATGATTAATAAAGAGGTTAAAACATAAACCATACGATAAGAAAGAAGTTAATTAAGTAATGAGATGAGGTTGTAACAACAATCTTAACTAAGGACTAGTAGAAGCAAGATTTCGAGTAGCAGCGTTATTAAAGTCGTTATTACCACCAGAAAGTTCGAGATTGTCACTAACACTGTTGCTCTTCTTGGATGATAGATTGTGTTTATTGTTGTGCATCCAAACTTTAAGAACTCTTCTCCTAACGCCGATCTCTTGGCAAAACTGTTGAACAACAGATTCTTCTTGTCTCTGTATCTTCCACCCAACTCTCTCCGCAAAACTCAGCATCTTCTCCTTTTGCTCTTGAGTAAACTTTGTCCTAAATCTCTTCTTCTGACTATGTCCGGCGCCGTAACTATACGGTGGTGGTGGTGGAGGTGGTGGCTGCGGGAATGTCAAGCTTCCTCCGCCATCTTCCTCCATGAGATCTTCTGATTCTGAGTTGGATCCAGCTGTTGCAACGCCAATTGGCATTATCATTTGTTGTGGTAATGGTGATTTGGTCATCTTGTGGTGATGATGGAACATGAGCTTCATCGGCGGTTGAGGCTGTTGATAGTGGTAAGGAGTATAGAGGGGTTTTTCTTCTCCTTCGATTTCTCTTCTATGGAAGTTTCTATGGCAGTTACAAGCTGAACAAATGAGTGCTTCAATGGAACCTTCTTCACCACTTGGCATAAACTCTCCACAACCATCAATGGCATTGCCTCCCATAGAAGCTGCATGATTCTTCATACATTCCTTGTACTTCACCACAGACTTGTCCTTCTTGTTGTTGTTGGTCAGGATGTTGTAACCCACATCATGATGATGAGGATGGTCATGATTTTTGCTAAGACCATTACCATTCGAGGAGGCAATTAGTGGGTTTGAAGTGGGAATGTTGAGAGATGATGCAGCGGAATTGGCATGATGATGATGATGATGAAGATGATGGATCATGTGCCCATGCCCACCACCACCAGTGTTTATTGGGACAGGATCTTCTTGACTTGCAATTTCCATTGATCTCTTTGTACGGATGAAACTCCTTTTCTTGGGTTTTGCAAAGTGTTTCTTGGTTTGGGGACAAAGACAGTAGCTAGTTAGGAAGAAAAAACAAGAGTAAAGATGATTAATGAGTAAGATCAAATTATTAAGCTACAAAAAGGCAAGAGCTTTCTTCACTACTCATTAACCACATTTTTAAATGATTGCTTCCAAACACACCCAAAAAAAACCCTAATTTTGGAAGGTCCAAAAAGATAGAGAAACAAAACCAAAAAGAAAATACAAAAGCTAAAGAGGAAGACTTATTGCAAGCCTGCTCAAGCAAAAGCTGACAAATCCACTTGGGAAAAAATGGTCTGAGTGGAAGTGAAAGGTTTACGCATAGTCTAGAAAACATTAGCTCAACAAACTTTTATCATCAAAATATTGATATTTTTCCTCAAATTTAATGACAATATGACTGAAGAAAAAACACATACCCTCACAACCAGCAGGAACAACAGACTTTCTCTTAATATGCTTTTAGAGAGGTTAAAACATTTGTCAGGATAATCAGGAAGAAAGAAGATCTAAACCACAAGGGTCTCAGAATAGAGGGAATAAGAAGTTTAGAGATGATAATGAGGTCTTTACAAAGTGAAAGACTTTGAAAAAACAAGATAAAGAGAGAGAGAGAACTGCAGGTGGGTTTTGGATGTGAAGGCACTGCTCAAACAATGGGCTTAGAGTATTAGTAGTGAAAGCCTAAAAGCATGAGAGAGAGAGAGAGAGAGATGAAAGCCAAAGCTTATTATTTCCACTCTTTTACTACGGACTACGAGAAAGAAAATCATTAGTTAATGACATCACTTTGACCTAGTTTTCATTTAATTATGGCTTTTTCTAACGGTATATATGCTACTTCCTTTTATCAATAAGTTTTTGATATTGAATACAAAAGTTTCATATTCACCCAAAGGAAAGTTATCAAGAGGGAGACAAAAAGAAAATAATAAGAATTAAGGATTATGGGAGATTGCTTGGCTTGCACTTTTAGACATCACATTTACAACAATATAGAAACGTGTCAGATAGTTTGTGGGAATTGGGAGGATTATTGAAGCAGATAGGCAAACAGAAGGAGGTCACGATAAATTACAATATAAAATCTTGGGGTTTAAATTGATATCATACTAGTTACAACGAGTAATGAAACAAGATGAATTCATCCCCGTTAAGTACGGCTCTTTTGGTTGAAACTAAATATATGTACCCGTACGATGGTGCGAGTTATTTTTTTTTTTATCAATTATCACATGTATTACATGATTAAAATATGTATATAAGTAGAGTATATGTAATTTAGTAAAAAATACGTTAACCATATCATTTTTATGTCATCGTCGTCGATCCGTATCATACTTTCTCCTATTTATTGTACTTTTTATAGAGACAAAAATTTTCATTTTAATTCAAACTAAAACTAAAAATATTCTCTGACTATTTTTGGATATTTCTAATACAATTTTGTAAAAAGCGAGTAAGTAAGTTAAGAATTTTGAATTATCTCTAGAAGCAGATGACAACGCAAATAAAAATATTTATTAATTATATTTTAAAACTCTCGATCAAATTACTAAATACAAAAGAACCAATAAAATTGGAAAACACCTCGAACAATATTTAGTTATAGTGGTTAAGAAATACACACTTTTTAATGTATAAGTGACATTATTGATGTATAAGTGTGTGAATATTTCGACAAGTGACATTAAGTGTATTTTTTTATGCTTTATCACTTGGAGATACTTTAGAGTTATTATAGTATTAATTTGCTTTTAAAATTTACAAATAATAGATACCGTTTAGTAGTCCGAATTATTGTTTAGAGATTATTTAAAATATAAATCGTTGACTTAGATAATATAATTTTTTGTGATTTTCGAAAATATACTCATTAGTAATTGAGTCTTTTAAGAAACTAATTAAAATATAGATCATGGATCCTTTTACTATTTGATAATCTAATTACTTATATCATTGATTAGATGTTCTATTATTGTATTATTAATAGAAACTCTAATATTAGTAAATATATTTGTCGTACATACGAAATACATAAATATTTAGAAAATTTTTAATATTTAATAAATCATGATTTTATTTATTAGTTTTATTTTGACATAGGTAATATTAAATGTAAAGGAGCGACGAAAAGATAAAAGATATTTGATTTATGTAAAATTGATTTAAAAAAATGATGCATATAAATGTTTTATTTTAATCGATCTATCTATTATATATTTTTGATGATGTGTCGCGTTTATAATATACAAAGTCGTTTACTTGTCATCTTCTGGAGATGCTCTAGCTTTATTTTTGTTTTTTATTTTTTTGTAACAAGTTCTAGCTTTATTATAGTATTGATTTTGAAATGATAGAACGCAAGACTATATATTGATTTTATAAGTACATTTATTTAATAGATTTTCATAAAATTGTTTGTATCGTATTAAAAGTAAAGTTTATATGGTTTTATAAGAAAATTTATATAAGTTATAAAATTTATAAAAAGTTATGTTTAATTTATAATGATAGTATTTTCTTCAAAAATTAACATGCGGTATATTTTATAAGTGATATATATCGCAAATTAAAATGGTTGTTTCTATACAATTTCTTTCTATTAAAAAGTGAACGCCTCTGGAAAAAAAGCGAACGCTTTAAAATTGTAAGCTAGTAAGAACATGATTAACCCAAGAAACTATTAGAAGTTCCTATAATAAAAATATGTTAAAATAAGAAGAAAAAATAAAAGAGAGAAGAGTTAGTTTTTTAAAACTATGAATTAATAAACTTTAGTTTCTTAAATAAAAACTTCTTTTGATGTGTAAGTTTTCAATTGGTTGTAAAAAATAAATTAATTAAAATAAAATATTTTTTAGAAACTCATTAGAGTTTCTTGGGTTAATCATGCTCTAAAAATCACATATTCCTTTGCCCGATATCCCATCGATTATTATCCTTCGCCATTAAATATATCACGTATGATATTAGCTTATAGAGGTTGTCATGTCATGCATGTGAATTCATATTACTCACTTGAAATTGTTAACTACTAATTACAGTCCTACAAACTATTTGCTCCTAGACAGTATGTTCTTCTCTCTTCCCTGGAACATAAAAATGTAAAGAAAAGGTTTTAAATTTCAATTGGTTTCCTATGGCCTAAACAGTGTTTAGGTGCTAGGCATTTGAAGATGTCAAAAAAAATTTCCTTAATATTCACGGTAAATTGTTATAATAGGGGTTTTAAATCTCTATATAATGAGTTTGATTTATAGGAATCGTTTAACAAAGGTAAATAGTTGGGGAAGTCGCATCTATGAGGATGTTGTCAGCGTATAATTTTCGGATCAAACCAAACAGAATTCTTAGTTATCTCGAGATATGAGGAGTACTACTAAGCTCCGTTAAGTTGGTTTCTTTAGTAAGATTCTTCCCTAACTAGACAGTTTGGTTCTTCCCTAGCTAGGCAACTAGATCATCCCTTCAGTTGGACAACTAAGTTCTTCTCTATCTAGACAACTAAGTTTTACCATCAAGTGGACAATTAGGTTCTTCCTTTTAGCAAGATAGTTCGTCAACAAGCCAAATTGACATTTTCGACCATGCGGGCTGCAGATTGGCGTCTCGTAGCTAGGCAGGTCGTTAGGTCATCGTCTAGCAGCTAGTTATGTCGTCATGATAGCTTCTAGTATCTAAGCAGGTCGTTAGGACGCATATGGCAGCTTGACATGTCGTACGGTCATCAATCTGACGTTTGACAGCTAAAAATGTTGTTAGATAGACAGGGAGCTCGTCAGTTAATTAATAGACAGTTCGTCGACAGGGAGCAAATCGACAGGGAGCACATCGACAAGAAATTTGTTGGCATGCAATTCGTCATCATATAAATCGTCTACATGTAGCTCATCGGTAGATAACTTTTCATGAGGGAGCATGTCAACATGAAGTTTATTAGCAACCAGGTCGTCAGCATGCATCTAGTTAGCTAGGCGAGGCAATTAGGTAGCTAGGCAAGGCAACTAAATAGCTAGGTGAGATAGCTATATAGCTAAGAAACACTGCTAGGAAGCTAAGCGACATAACTAGGTAAATAGGTGAAGCTTTTGGGACTTCTCTCCAAAAAGTGAACGCTAAAGAAAGACGTGGAGAAAAATGTACATGAAGGTGCGTGGAAAGGTTTTATGTGAAAATGAAAATGAGAATGGATTAGAGAGGAAAATATTCTCCCAAAAATGTTTCCAAAATGAGATTTCTGTAGAATATCTGGAATAAAAGTTGGATCCTCTATTCCATTTCTTGTTCCTCCTTTGCAATAGTTTCTTTTCTTCTTCGACCTCTATTAACTTGCAAAAGGAGCGTGTCCTCAATCGTGACTAGCTGATGAACTTGCATCGTGATTCGACCAGTGCATATGTAGGGTCCAAAGGTTGGCGTCAGATGCTTCCTTCTCCGTCAAGATTGAGTAGTGATTAATGAATTCTACAGATAAATGGTTGAAGCGGTATATCGATTTTCCCTCCAGCCGGAAAAACTGTTCAAGTGTGACGTCTCTAAAGTGTTGGACGAAAAATCAACAATATTTACGTTCTTTTCGTCTTTGTAGACCTGAGCTCGTACCATAGCAATGCAGAATATTGTCAGGTGAGATTAAGGATGTGCCTTTCCTTCGTGGATTGTTTACATTAAGTTGTATGTCAATTCTCGCTCCTTGGATTTTTCTGCTTTTCTTCATTTGAATGATTCCAAAAAAGTCTTTCTTTAGTTAATTACGAATTTGACTTCATGATCCTACTGCTAGATTCGTTGGAATATCGTTCAGGAGAAATGGCCCCCTCTTTCCAGAGTACAAACAAACCCAAAAATCCCCTTTGTAATATTCATGGTAAAATTTTATACTATGGAGTCTCAAATCTTCTTTTAATGAGCTTATATTCTAAGAATCGGTTAACAAAGATAAATGATTGGGGATATTATGCATTCAAGGAGATTGTGTATGTATTTTTTTCAGATCAAGTCTAACGCAGTTCAATACCTCAAGATTTAAAGGAAGCTAAGGAGCTCCATAAGGTCAATGTCGTCAACTAGGTTTTAACTTGGCAACTAATTTCTTCTCTAGCTAGATAATTTGATTCCCTTGAACTAGGCAACTATGTTCTCCTAGCTAAACAATCCGGTTATTCTTTAACTAGACAATTAGGTTGACTGTAACTTTCATTGATCTTTCAGTTTCTGTGAAATAAAAAATCTTATATACATGTAGTTTTTTCTGCTGATTATTGAAGTTGAATAAGTTTTTTTGCTATGACACTACAATATTAAAACAAAATAAACTATCTGATTTTTGTCAAAAATAAATTTCGATAAAAACGTGTATTGGTTATATTTGGTCGGAAAAAAGTTTGTCGAAATTTCGTTGAAAAACTCTAACAGGCAACATATGACGTAAAAGTCTAGTACTTAAATATATATAATTGAAAACTAAATAACATGCACAATTATATTTAAACCAATAAGTTATCATAGTTATAGTTGAAGTTTTGAAATTTTGTTATTAAAAAATATGAAATGCAAAAATTATAATATAAAAATAAAAGGAACAACCTACTTTCAAATGAAGAGTCATATATATATATATATATATATATATATATATGTTTTTTTATTTGTGACAATATCTTAATCTAATATAAAGGAAATAACTTAATTGAAAATTATATATATATATATATATAAAGTTTTTTTGTTTCTATCTTGACAATAGTTAGATAAATATGAATTATATACTAAAAAACATTGATGTTATACTTCTATGTTCCACTTGATTACTATTTTCAAGAAAAAAAACTAAATTCTTAAATTTTAATATTAATCAACACATATTTTATTTTTACTGAATAAAATGAAACTAAATATATTCAAACAAAACAAAATCAAAGTAATATCACCTCACCTCACTGAGATTCAGATATGAAATCAAGGTCTAATACGGAGAAACAACAACCACTTTGCATTGAAGCTCTGGCTATCGACTAAAGTAGACCATCGATAGCCTTCACGCTTCCTCAACCACGAGAGATCCATATCCCATTTATTGGCTCGTGACAAAATCCCTGAAGAAACCAATGGGCTAAAATGATTCACTTGGAAGCAACTAGCTGGCACAATCCTCAAACACTTTCGTGACAACCTGACCCAAAAGGAAAGGGCCAGGTTTGATTTTTCCTTTCAAACCCCAAAAGTCCAAGCCCAACATCTTCTTTCTTCTCCCAAAAGCCATCAAAAACCCTAGGTTTTAGGTTGGTGTGTGTGTGTCGAGCAAGAGAGAAAGAGGAGCAAAGAGAAGAGAGATCCAAGAGAGAAAGAGAGAGAGAGTGGCCGGCGGCCGCAGAGGGAGAAGAAGAGAAGAAGAAGCTTGTCGTGGGGAAGAGAGAAGAAGGAGAGGGAGGAGAAGAAGTCGTGGCCGAGAAGAAGAAGGGAGAAAGAGAAGAGCTGGCCGCGGCGAAAGAAGAGAGAGAGGAGGAGAGGGGAACTGCCATGACGGAGAGAGAAGAGAGAAGAAGTCGTGGCTGAGAGAGAGAAGGAAGAAAAAGCCACGGCGGAGGAGACAAAGATCGGAGCTGCGGCGGAGGAGAGAGAGGAGAAGCAGATCGGCGGCGAGGGAAGAGAGAGAGAGAGAGAGGAGGAGGAGCAAATCACCGAGGAAGAAGAAGAGAGAGAAGAAGGAGGAGAGGAGGGGGAAAACCCTATCCCTAAGTGATCTCGCGAAACTTGGTAAAGAAGTTAACTTGGGGAAGCAGTCTTCCGAGGATTAAAACCCTAGATCCGCAGATGAGGCAGAAACAACAAGGTCAGAGATCTTAAAAGGCCTGGAAGAGGACATCCGGGTACTGCGGTTGATTTGGGATGGGAAGCTTAACAACCAAGAGAACAAGAATGAGCTCGATTCTCTGATGAAGCTTTCGGAGGAATTTGGAGCATGGCAGCGGAAACTTCTCTGAAGGGAGGAGGAGCTTGAGACCCGGAAGCAGTCAAGAACAGTCACCAGCACGCGGGAATCAGTCAAACAAGAGACACCGGAGGAGATGGCAGACCGCAAAGAAAAAGGAAAGCTAGAAGAGGAATAAGATGAGCGGGAGACTAAATTCCGGAAGCTCAACAACTTCTTCAGCACCCTAGGGCAACGCCTGGCTTGTGCCCAAGATTGGCATGTCGGCGTGCAGCCTGTTATGCAGCAGTGGCCAAGGCGAGGGTTTAAACTATTCTCTCTGAGTCTGAAATTTGGTTTAGAACGTTAGTCTAGGGTTAAACTGGCCAGGGTCGAACTATATGTCTCGGCACGAATATATGACTTCTATTAAGTATGTGCTATGATACTTTTATACTCCTAGAGTGCGATTGTGTGATTGGTCGCTAAGTAGAGCATAGGTAGCTGAATGAGATTGATGTGATGAGAACCTAGAATTGTTTGATAAGGGATAGGGTAATACGTTATTGTTTGAGAATTGCGAAAGAGATACGAATTTACATGTTAATCTGGTGACGTGCTTCTTGGGGTTGATTCTGAGTATTGGGATGTCATTGAAAAGGAGGAAAGGAAGTACCCCTGGCGTTGGGTAGTGAACGAGTAAACGAGCAAACGGGCAAATGAGCAGCAATGTAAAAGAGCGACCGAGCTCACTCCTTTTCCAGAGTTTCCGATTGAATAAGTTGCGATGAGAATGATGTTATTGTGAATGTGAGTAGTTGCTTGCGCAACACGATAGGTGCTTGATTGAAGGTTGCGGTTTAGGTTAATAGTTAGAAGTGACGTTTAAAGTGAAAGTCGGTGGTTTTGCGAAAGAATTTGCTCGGTATTTCACCGGTTAACACCGAACTGGGAGATTCGGGTGTTATAACTTTGCTACACTCATTCTTAGAAACATCTAGTGAAAAGTTTAAAATGTTACGTGGTATGCGTGACCGTTTTCAGTTTGAAAATATTGAATGAATTACTGCTAATTGCAAATAAATGCTCTCACAATTATAAAAAAAAAACTGCTGTTATATATAAGACTTCGATATTTTGTAACTAACGATTTATTGTGGTTACTAATATCTGCACAATGCAAATCTTAATGTTGCACAAAAGTAACAACAAAAAATCAGAAAACTTGTGAAATTGTGGGCTCTTATTCTTGAAATCGAGATACTTTGATCTTTTTCTTTTTAGCTTCCCTCTTGTTTTTATTTGTTGTCTATTCTTCCTTCCACCTTAACAGCTTTTTTTGACATATTAGAACTATATACTTAAAATTTACTAGTATTATTTTCTGTCGTCCATACTATTTTGTTTGTATTTATTTTATCCACGTGTAAGTAACTTTTATTCGAGGTAAGAAAAATATAATAAAAGGGACCACAAGAATAAATGACGTTAGGTTTGATGGTCCAGAAATTGAATCACAATTTTCAAGATGGTCGTGTCTTTCGTATCTACTTAATATATACTAGAGTTTTGGTCTGCACAATCGGGCAAAATTTTTTAAATAATTTTATATATTACTAGCTAGTTGGTCTGCATAATATGCATGCATTAAAATTTGGAAAATTTTAGATTTGATATGTAAAAATTTCCGACTTTCAAAATTTCTAACAGATATGACATTAGACCAAAGTGAGCTTCTGTAATTTGTTTTCCTTTGTTTTGATGTTTAAATTTAAACTTTCTTTGGTTTCGGTTTATTTCAATATAATTAGATGTTTAAAAAAATGATATCTTAAAATTTTTGACTTTTAAGTTTTAATCATGTGATTTTTGTTTAGACAATACAAATTATTATATGAATTTTAAAATAAAGTAGTGCACATTCTATTTGACATATCCTATATAAGATATAAATATTTTATAGATTTTAAAATTCGATCCCGCAAAAAATATAATCCTAAATACTATATTACTTCGTTTAGCATATTTTGTGTAAGATTGAATATTTAACAGATGTTGACATTTGACCCCGCTTGAAACTATAATATTTTTTTTCCCCACCATAATATTAAATTTTAAATTGTTTTATTCATGACTACATATATCGATTCATTATTTAGTAAATTTATTTTCTGTATAGCTATCAAAAAGTAGAAGATATGACACTTTATTAGTTCATAACTTCGTATGGTTTTTTAGTTAATCAAAATATACAATATTTTAATAATTATTTAAATATAAAAAATTTTATATAAAGTATGGTTGAGTTATTAAGTAACGTAAGTTTATTTTTTTTATTTTATTTCATTTTAAGATATATTTATCTTATATCATATTTAGAATTTTATATATATATATATATATATATATTCTTTTTCACTGCATTGCACTTCTTCGTTGAGTCCCACTAGCGTTGTAGATGTTTTAGTTAATTTGGTCTCGTCAAGGTGTAAACCATTGTAAGCTTCCATGAAAATACTATTTGTAGAACTTTCGTTCTTGACAAGTACCATTTTCATTAAGCAATTAACAACCGTCAGAGATATGATTAACGAATCATGATGCGGAGCTAACACCCTTACACCTTCATCCGTAGTGTAGATTATTGTGCTCGTCAATGTAGCTTCCCTTCGGTCAACGTTGTTGTATGGACGAATTTTCACAATTCTAATGCTTTTCCTAGCAGCACAGTGAGTTTTTCGCTGATTTTTAGCCTCCTAAGATCATTTTGATGACTCTATTGTACCTTGGAGGTGAGATAGGAGTGCACTTCCTTAGAGCTCTTTCACTGCTTTTGTCATCTGTGCGACTTCTAACTCTATCAGATAGAAATTCTCTTAGGTGGCCTTTCTTTAGCAACTCGTTAATTTCACACTTTTTCTTAGGAGATGGACATGGCAATACATGGTGCCAAGGTGATAGCATTCTGGCTGTTTATCCGCGAGTATATGAAGAACACTAGCTCCTGGAGATTTGTGCTGGAGCAAAGAAAATATTGTTATGTAATGACCAATAACGCCAAGGCCCGTGGAGCAGCGTTGCCTACTTTTGAAAATGGTATTCCCCTCATTAGTTCGAAAGTCGTGGAGCCTGAGACCATTATGGAGGGGATGCGTCAGCAGAGACATGCAACAGGAGGAAGAGAAATAGAACACGTTACCAAGGACAATGAGATTTCTTTTTCATCCAAGGATAGTAGATTTCTTTTTGCTGTTTTTTTGCATCACGTCCTAGGATTTTTCTTGCTGCCTTTTTAAATTCAAACCGTCATTTTTCTCTTTTTATGGTACTGCATATCATTGTAAAACAAAGTAGAACTCAAGATTCTTTGATTATAACAGGGGTAGTCTCTATCTTGGTTGAGGAGCAATGTAGAAACAAACTTCGTGACTCGTATAGAAATAACCAACACGAACACCAACGGAGAGTCTAACATTGACGACAAAGACGGCGGAAGGCGTTCTAGGTTCAAAAGGAGACTCCATCGATGCACCCACTAGACAAAACACCAACGAAGGTCGCTAAGGAGGCTCATACGATCAAACTACAAGCTCAGGGCTGACCCGAATCCCTAGCTCTCACCATCACAGCGGCCCTAGCAGATCTTACTAAGAAAACGCTAACGAGGCCCTTAGTGTAGAAGCCATGCTAGCGGGAAGACTAGAAGCCATGGAGAATATGATAAAGCGTTTTCCGTGAGTAGCTCCACTTATTATCAAGAGCTCTCCCAACTCTTACGCGGATACGCCCTTCGTCGATGCTATCGCCCTTAGCGAAGTCCCTAAGAGATTCGTCTGGTCGGTCATGACGCTACACAATGGGACCACTGATCCAAATACACACATCTCGCAGTATCGCCAACGCATGCTCGCCCCCATTAGCTATGAACACTTGGAACTCTGTATGTGCAAAAGATTTAGAGCAACCCTCACAGGCCCAACGCTACTGTGGTACTACAACATGGCCAACGACTCCATTGACTCCTTCGCTACGCTAACGAACTGCTTGATCGAGCAGTTCGTTAGCAGCTGAATTCTAAGACGCAACTCTGATGATCTCTATCAAATCAAGCAATGCCCAGACGAGAGCCTGAAGGAGTACCTCCACCGATTTAATAGAGAGAAAGTGTCGGTTCCTAATTGTGTCACCTCCACGACCATCTCAGCCTTCAGACAAGGACTGCTGGTCGACGGTGACCTGTACAAGAACCTCACCAAATATCCCTGCTACAATATGGAGGATGTATTTACCATAGCCTAGGCTCAGATTAAATGGGAGGAGAACCCAACCTATCATGCCCAACTGGCGCACAAAAATCATCCCGAAGTGCATGGTCACCCAAAAACCACGAGGGAAGATAAGTCTAACACTAAACTTGGATCTGAAAACTCCGTGAAAGGTGGCTCCAAAGGATGGCTAAAGTCCTTAGCGAAAGCAGAGCACGAGAATTATGTGCCTATGACATGGCCCGACATGTTCAACATGGTGATATCCCCAGCTGAAATAGTGACCCAGTAGGGACACTTGTCAGGAAAATACAAGTGGCCAGTGAAAATACGGTCCCCCCAGCACAAGAGAGACACATCCAAATGGTGGTATTTTCACCACGACCACGGTCACCTAACGGAGGATTGCTTCCACCTAAGGCTCGAAGTGAATGAGTTGCTCATGAAGGGATACCTACGAGAGTTTCTCTCGGGGAAAGCAAAGG
Organism: Anastatica hierochuntica; assembly: GCA_900406275.1. NCBI lineage: Eukaryota > Viridiplantae > Streptophyta > Magnoliopsida > Brassicales > Brassicaceae > Anastatica > Anastatica hierochuntica. Next base: position 4,352 of record OVAN01007495.1, on the reverse strand, counting down.
CGCTCATTTACAAACATACCAAGAATGAAATCCCCATGGAGCCAAGGCTTAATTCGCTAAGACAAGATCATGTCATCAACTTCATCAATGGAGGGTCAGAGGTAAGCGAACTGACAATCTCTGCTGCCAAGATAAGCAAAGCACTCGCGCTGCCAAGAACCACCATGGTGTAGATGCCAAGGTAATTAGCAAAGAACGTGAAGATGGCCCTGGTGGAATAAGCTTCGCCACCAACACCGAAAAAGAAGTGATAACTCCGCACCATGATGCCTTGGTGATATCATTAAAAGTTTCGAACTACCTCATGAGGCGTATCCTCATAAGGCGTATCACCATGATGCCTTGGTGATAATCTTCACCTACACTTTTGAAGGCTTGGGACTAGATGAAGAAGAGATCAGTAGAAAGTCCACTTCTCTAGTCGGATTCAGTGGCAAAGTGAAGCAAACAACCAGAGAAGTAACCCTACCAGTATACATCGGGGTATCAACCAAAGGACCAAGTTCCTCATTATGGATTGCTCTTTGGCATACAACGCAATAATGGGGAGGCCCTGGATGCATGATATGAAGGTCATTCCATTGACATTACACTAATCCTAGAAGTTTCCAACGCCTAGGGGAGTAAGAGAGATCAGAGGAGATCAGGAACGGGCTCGCTCGTGCTACCATACGATCCTCAGAGCCATCGCTCCAAATCCCGCTCAATGGCCTCAAACATGGAAATCTCTGCCGAGCCATTGCATAAAGAAAGCAGCCCTCGAAGAACAATGCCGCATACCGGTCAGGGGGGCAAGGCCACAGGCAAGAGGCGAGCTTGACGGGAGCAAACCCCTAGACCATGGAGCCCAATAAACTATTGGGCCCTGGCTAGGGCGTCTTTGGTTTTGCTTTTTCCATATTTAACTGTCCATGATGTAGGGGCAAGTCTAGAATAAAAAATTAATTTTCAGTGAAAGAGCGATTTATCACCTAAGCGATTCTTTTAACGAAAATTTGATATAAATTAAACGCCCCCAAAAAATAATTAGACCGAGCCTAAATGATGTGGACTGGTTTGACTCCGAAAATCTAGGTTAGTAATAACCAAGGATAATCGGGAAATTTAAATAGAGAGAGCCGTAAGCATCAATGATGCATGCGACTTTCTTTTTTTGGGGGAAATAGAGTACAACCCTCGTCCCGCCAAGGCTAACAAGCCAATTTTAAAAATCCATGTAATGTGGACCGGCTCCTAAACATGGTCCATGCAAGGCGGACAAGCTTCTAACCATGGTAAAAATCCATATAATGCGGACCAACTCCTAACTATGGTCCATCTAATGCGGATGAGTTTCTAAAAACCATGGCTAAAATGCCATGGCGAAATGCGGACATGCTTCTAATGGTGGTAGAAAACTATGAGTTAGCAAAACTAATGAAACATGTGCACCCCTGTTCATCCTAGTACGCGGCTCATAGAAAAACTTAAAACTGGTCAATAACAATAAATCTAGCAAAAACTCAGACACAATGTCAATAAGGTTACGTGCCCAGGGACTAAATGTCCAAACAGGCAGGTGTGCCCAGAGGTCTTGTGTCCACTGAGTTCATAGAACTCACCCAGGCTTTATGCCCACTAAGGCCTTGTGCCCACTAAGGCTTTATGCCCACAGACCAACAGTCCAACTGATCTATGTAATAAAACATGATCAAACCGAGCCTAAGGCTTAACAATTAAACGCTTATGAATTCGCGACTCATAAAGCATAAAATTGGCAAGACCTTATCTCACAGTACTAGACTTTCATAGTCTAACAGTTATGAACCCATGGTTCACCAGGGATATATGCCTCACAATCAGACTTGGCTATGACAAACACGGACCCCTGGTTCTCTAAGTCCATGTGCCCCCGGGCTTAGATACCAAATTTGAAAGTTTGTAAATCTAATTCCCCAGAGACCGTAGTCCACTAGGCCATGTGCCCCCACACTTCCTTGAAGATGGATTCAACGACGAAAGAGCTTGGATCTACCAAAGCTATGGATCTCTGGGCCTCAACAGTGTGACTAGAATCAACAGCTAAGAAGTGCTTTAACCTTCCAAGGCCACAAGCCCTAGAAGTGTGAATGTCACTCCCAAAGAGCAAGAAAGCCCTGAAACTCAGAAGAGAATACAAGGAGCTAACTAAGAAAAGATCTATCATGGGCTTGACAGGATCAGACATCTAAAAGATGGATCCGGAACCCATAGTCTGCATCTTCAGAAAGAAGTTTGGAGACAGTTCAATGCAAACCTATCTGTTACAAAGGCAACTGCTTCGGTTCATCAAGACCTCGATTGATCCGGCGTCTCCTCGACAGAGTATGTCTATCAAAATAAAAGACCAAGAATATGATTAATCGATAAGAGGTCAAAGGAGTGAAAGCAGTAAGAAAAAGCCAAACAAGGATAAAATCCCTAACGGCCTATCAAGATTAAAATTTTGGGTCTCAAAGACACAAAGAGTTTCAAGTTCTAACAGCATGGGGATGAGCTCAATGACATAAAGGCCTAAAAGTAGTTTAGCACCCACGAAAGAGCTCACATGAGGCAAAATATAGTGCTGATCAAAACCAACGCATAAAAGTCGAGGTGACAATCATTGACTTCCACAGCCCCTTAATGAAAAGTCACTAGAAATATCAAAGCTATTGCCGCTCGAAGAATTAACAAGATTCGCCATGGCCTCCACTAATAGGAATGACACCCTTACAAAAGGTGTTGATATGATCCCTTAAACAAACAAGAAAGGTCAGTTAATGAAGTGTCTATGTCCCACATTCGAAGACGATGGCTACCTCGAAAGTCAGTTCAGATTCCCATGATCGAAGGCCAAGACCAAGGCAAGGGATGGACCAGAGGGGTAAAAGCCAAATCAAATTCGATAGAAGGCCATGGCGGCAAGTTTTAAAAAAAAGTAAAGGCAAAAGAGCCTATGGATTTTATTCCATCATCGAAAAGAGTTTTTACAGAAGAACAATAACAAGCCAAGTACTACAAAGCATCTTTTCAGAAGAATGAAAATTACTACATTAGATTTCATCAAAACATCTCGAACGACTGTGCTAAGTGTTGGGGTCAAAAACTGTCTCGACGAAATCAATGCCTGGAAAGGACCACGGAAACAATGTTTTCTCCTTCGGATACGGGAACCGTAAGAGTATCTGAAAGCTCTAAGATTCTCATCGTTCAGGCTGTTTCTTCCCGACCTGGCTCCAAAGCTTCGGAGATAGTCGATCACATCTCCAAATAAAGTCTGTCCATCCGCAAGCAACTAAAGAATCCAAGTGCCAAGGTTAGCATCGATGGCCCTCGGATAACTCTCACAAGGCTACAGGATACGTTCTCCGAAGCGATACGAAACCACAAAAAAAGTTAGGGAACCGCGTCGCTTCGAAGAAATGTCTAAAACGCCGATTGACGCCAGTCCTACGAACGAGTCTTGGAACCGATTGACGACCGAACTAGAGGTCGATCTAGACGTCGATTGAACCAAGACCGGAGGCCCGTCTTGGCGCCAAGACCAGAGCATGGTATTAGCGCCAATTCTGTCTTGGCGCCAATTGGCGCCAGGACAGAGCGTCTGTCTTGGCGCCAGATGGCGCTGAGACGCGGATAACGTTCAGCCATAGTCTATTGACTGAACCACGTCCCTTCCAATCGTTATTTCCTTTGAATCGTCACTTGATCATCTCTCGTTTCGTCTCGATTGGAGTTACCGCCAAACTGTCATGACAATAGTCGCAAGGATTCGTGCTTCCCGTGAACTTCGTATCAATCGTATAAAACGACAACGGTTAACTTAAACACCGGAAGAGTCTAAACTATACGATTGGTCTTAGCAGTCCACGAAGCTGTTGCCGCGTATTCCTGCGAGAAACGGTTTTCCGCGATAAATTGTAAAGGTCACTTAGCCGCGAAACGGCCCGAAAGAGCCCAAACCGCGATAACGGCCCACTTGCGGTTTTCGGGCGAGAACCGGCCCACTTGCAATGACGGTTCACCAGGATTTCGCGAAAATGTTAAGTTCTGGGAAGATAAGGAACGATCTCAAAAAGATTTAGGAAAATCAGGGAAAAAGGAATATTTNTGCACGAATCGGGACGAAAAAGGAAATCGAGCCAGCCCACGAAGATCTATATAAAGGACGCGAAGTGAAAGAGAAGGGAGAGAAATTCATTCATTCATTCACAGAGCTTTTCATCACCACAAAACACTTGGAAAACTAGGGTTCTTATTTTCGTTTTCGTTAGCTAGCTGCGTCTCAACTAGGTTACGACTCTACGTTGTAGTTCTAGGTAATCGTCACCAACAGATCTTGCGGCCATGGC
>OVAN01007493.1:0-19592 GCA_900406275.1 Anastatica hierochuntica | reverse complement strand
AGCCACTCTCTGTTAAGCAGAATAAGCATTTTGTCTCTTGCTTTCTTTCGGATATTTTCCCTTGTTCAAGAAGAGTTTTTTTTTTGAGCTTTTTGCTTTTTCTTTGGAAAAGTACATTGTTTATGTTACTCCTTTATTGAGGAGTAATCATTTAACTTATTTTCCCCTTGTTCTTTGCTTTGGAAGGGTACATTGTTTATGTTACTCCTTTACTGAGGAATAATCATTCAAATTATTTGCCCCTTGCTTTTTTAACTAAATTTTCTCGTGAGAAAGCAATTGTTTTATTGATGGGTAATCGTCCTTAGACGTATCATGATTACATAAAAAGATGTAGAAAAATTAAAAATCCAAAACAGAAAATGTATCTGGGGTTTGGTCGTCTGGGTCAGGGGTGCTGTTCTAGAAGAAGTAAGACTTTAGGTGTAACGCATTCCAGCTATTTGGCTGTACTTTTCTGTATGCCCCTGCTCCTTTGAGTTCCACGATTTGGTATGGTCCTTCCCAGCCAGGCGCCAACTTTCCCGTGGCCTTGTCCCTGGTATTCTCAAAGACTCGGTGCAACACTCATTCTCCTGATTGGAACGTCTGGGTCCGTACCTTCTTGTTATAGCTGCGGGCTACTTCTTGTTGATACTTCCAATTTCGGATTCTTGCGGCTTCCCTCTTTACGTCAAGGAGATCTAGGGACAGAGCCATCAACTCTTCATTTTCTCTTGGAGTTAGAAGCTCTGACCTAGCTGTAGGGACACTGACTTCGGCTGGGGACACTGCCTCTGTTCCGTAGAACAGGGAGAAAGGTGTTTCGCCTTTGGAAGTCTTAATGCTGGTTTGGCATGCCCATAGGGTAGCTGGAAGCTCTTCGACCCAGTTGCCTTTGGCGTCGTCCAACCTCTTTTTCAGAAGGTTGACTACCATTTTGTCGGTGGATTCGGCTTACCCATTGGATTGCGGATGTCTTGGGGTTGCCAAACTTAGCTTTATGCCCCAATCTTTGCAAAACTTCTTGAAGTTTTTGCTCATGAATTGCGGACCATTGTCTGTAACTATCTCTTGACGCGTTCTGAATCGTGTTACCACGTTCTTCAAGAGGAACCTCTTGATTTGGACATCCGTAATCTTGCTTAAGGCTTCTGCTCCCACCCACTTGGAGAAGTAGTCTGTGACTACCTGAAGGTACTCTAGCTGCCTGGGAGCTGTCGGGAATTTTTCCACGATGTACATTCCCCACTTCATGAATGGCCATGGAGCGCTTATGGCCTTGAGGTTTTCCGGGGGATGCTAGGACACTTGGGCGTGCCTTTGGCATTTGTCGCGGTGCTTGGCCATCTGAAGGGCGTCTTGGGCCATGGTATGCAAGTAGTAGGCTGCCCTCTTGGCTCTTAGCACCAAGCTTATTCCGCTAGAGTGGGATCTGCATTCGCCCTCATGCAGCTTCTTGAGGACTAGGTCTGCGTCTTCCGGCTTTATGCACTTGAGGTATGAACCCGAGAATGATCTTCTATAGAGTTTTTCGTGGATCAGGCAGTAGCAGGATACTTGTGTTGTGATCTTTTGGCATTCACTCCTCAAGTTGGGCAGGACGTCATCTCTCAGGTAGGACGTAATAGGCGTCATCCAGGTTTCTTCTTTTTCTATGTTAGAGATCTGGGGCCCTTCGGCATCTTCGTCAGTAGCCGGCCATTGGAGAACTAGCAAGGGTACGCTAATCAGTTCCGTTATTTTTATGGTTGAAGCCAGGTTGTCCAGGGCGTCTGCATGCGAGTTTTGTTCCCTTGGGATCTGCGTAAGTTTGCATGCTTTGAACGAATCGACGAGCCTCTTTGCTATGGCCAGGTACTTGGTCATGCTAGCGTCTTTTACCTGGTAATCGCCTTGCGTCTAGCTTACGATTAGTTGGGAATCACTGTAAACATGTAGATTTTTCATTCCCACGTCTTTTGCCAGGCTGAGTCCCGCAATTAAGGCTTCATACTCACTTTCATTGTTGGTGGCTTTGAAGTTGCATCTTACTGCTCTTGATACCACTTCTCCTCTTGGTGAGATAAGCACGAGGCTTACACCTTCTGCTCGTATGTTGCTGAATCCGTCCACATAGAGTTCCCATTCTTCTTCGCCTTTGTTTTCTTGTTGGATCCTGACCTCTTCTTCTGCCCCTGGTATCATCAACGAGGAGAAATTTGCTATGAAGTCAGCCAGGAACTATGATTTGGTTGCCGTTGCAAGGCGCAAGATCACATTGTACTCGCCAAGTTCCACTGCCCATTTGGCTAGTCTTCCGGATACCTCTGGCTTGTGGAGTACAGACTTGATAGGGAAGGATGTGACGGCTATCACTGGGTGAGCTTGGAAGTAGGGACGCAGCTTCCTGGCCGAGACGACCAAGGCGAGAACCAGTTTCTCCAGGTGGCTATAGCGAGTCTCGATGCCTAGAAGGGATTTACTCACATAGTACACCGTACGCTGCTTACTTTCTTCTTCTCTGACCAAGACGGCACTCACGGCATGCTCTGAGAAGGCCAGGTACAGGAGCATAGGCTCTCCGTCTTGGGGTTTAGAGAGAAGAGGTGGCGTTGTGAGATATTCTTTGAGTCTGACTAAGGCGTCTTCGGCCTCATGGTTCCATTCAAATTTCCCTGTGAACTTAAGAGCTTCAAAGAATGCGTGTGACTTGTTGGACAGCCTGGATATGAATCTGCTCAAGGCCGCCAATCTTCCAGTGAGCTTATGGACGTCTCGTGGAGTCTTAGGCGATGGGATCGCCCTTATTTGCTCTGGGTTCGCTTCAATGCCCTTGTATATGACTACGTACCCCAAAACGTTTCCAGAGCTTACTCCGAATGAGCACTTAGAGGGGTTGAGCTTCATGTTATACTTCCTCAAAGTGGAGAAAGCTAGCTGTAGGTGGGCTATGTGGTCTTCCACGTCTAAGGACTTGACCAGCATGTCGTCTATATAGACTTCCACGGTCTGGCCGATTTGGTCTGCGAACATCATGTTGACTAGCCTCTGATAAGTGGATCCTGCATTCTTCAACCCAAAAGGCATTACCTTGTAGCAATAGATTCCGTGAAAGGTCATAAAGGACGTCTTTTCCTGGTCGTTCGGGTGCATAAGTATTTGATTGTTCCCGGAAAAGGCATCCATGAAGCTCATTAGCTGGTGTCCAGCTGTGGCGTCTATCAGCTTATCTATGTGAGGCAATGGGAAAGGATCCTTGGGGCAAGNACTTATCTATGTGGGGCAGTGGGAAAGGATCCTTGGGGCAAGATTTGTTTAGATCCGTGAAGTCTATGCAGACCCGCCATTTGCCGTTTTTCTTCTGGACCACGACGACGTTTGCTAGCCAATCCGAATAGTAGACCTCTCTAATGAACCCAACCGCCAGGAGGTTCTTGACTTCATCGTTGATGATATGGTCTCGTTCAGGCGCGAACTTCCTCCTTTTCTGCTTGACTGTCGGGTATGAGGGATCCACTTGTAGCTTATGGACTATGACTTTTGGGTCTATTCCTAGCATATCCACGTGGGACCAGGCGAAGCAGTCTGGGTTGGATCTGAGAAAGTCTATCAGCCTTTGGCGTATGCCTTCCTATAATCTTGCCCCTATTCTGAGGTTTCTGGCTTGTTCTCCGGGTACCAGGGGAATGTCGTCCAGTTGTTCCACTTCCGGCTCTTCAGTGTGCAATGTGGGAAGTGGCTTCCATAATTACTATAACGGAGCTGTCTTTCCCTTCAAGGTGGTCTGGTAGCATGATCGAGCGTTTTCTTGGTCACCCTTAATCTCTTTGATTCTCCATGGGGTTGGAAACTTGAGTACTTGGTGCAAGGTTGATGGCACTGCTCTCATCTCGTGTATCCAGGGTCTGCCCATGATCATGTTGTAGGCGGAGGGACAATCTTTGACAGAAAACTTAGTGGATAAGTTGATTCCCCGGCGCACACCGGAAGTGCTATTTCTCCAATGGTCTACTTGACTTCCCCATTGAAGCCCACTAGCGACGTGGTTTTCTTGATCAAGGCTTCCTGGGTCAGACCCGGGTCCGTGTATGCTCCCAAGAAAAGTACGTTTGTAGAGATTCCATTGTCGATGAGTACTCTCTTCATCAAAAAATTCGCCACCGACAAGGAGACAACCAATGCGTCATGATGTGGTGTTAGGATTCCGTCTTGTCCTCCAGCCGTGAAACTTATGACTTCTTGGCTGAGGTTTTGGCGCTTGACTTCTGGGGTGCTATAATTGTTTTTAGCAAGCCTTGTGCTTTTCTTGGCAGCGGCGTGTGTGATGCCACTTATCTCTGAACCCCCAGATATGACATTGATCACCCTATCATGCCTTGGGGAATCAGGTGCTTGACGGTCGGCTGGGACTCCTTCTTCCTGGTTACCCAGCGTCTCCTTAGACTTTTTGGAAAGGAATTCTCGTAGGTGTCCCTTCTTAAGCAGCTCGTTGACTTCTGTTCTTAAGGATATACAATCCTCTGTTCTGTGATTGTGGTCATTGTGGAAGTCGCACCATTTGTTTGGATTCCGGCGGTTGGTAGGTGATCTCATCGTGGGGCCATTTAACTTGGCCTCCCATCTCTTTCAAGACTCCTACCAACTCCGCGCTCGATATTGACAGGTTGGATACGTCCGACCAGGTATGGACCGGCGGGAATCTATTGACGTCTGGCTTTATCAGAGGTTTGTGCCCTTTGGCTCCCTTCTGTCCATTATCTCTGGTAGGTCTTTAGTAGGGCTTGTCATCCCTGGCCGCCTTCTCGGTCCTCACGACCCGAGATTCTTGCCTAGCGAGCAGATCTTCTTCCCACTTGATCTGCGCCTGGGCCTTGGAGAGCACATCCTCCATCGTTCTGTATTGATACTTGGTGAGCTCCTTGTATAGGTCACCATCCGGCAGGAGTCCCCTCTTGAAGGCAGAAATCGCAGTAGCAACACTATATTTCGGGATGGTAACTTTCTGATTGTTGAAGCAGTGAAGGTAGCTCCTAAGCGGCTTTGCCTTACCATGCCTGATCTCATAAAGGTCATCAGAGGACTTGGGAGTCACTCTACTGCTGGCAAATTGCTCCACAAACAGATCAGTCAGATGAGTAAAGGATCTTATGGTTTCGGTTGGAATTTATATCAATCATTGCAAGGCGGCCCCTGTCAGGCTAGATCCGAACCCCTTGCACATGGCGGCTTCCTTGTGCTCCTTTTGGAGTTCCACAGTAAGCATCTTCTGCTTGTACTGCGCAATGTGATTGTTCGGGTCAGAAGTCCCATCGTACGGCCTGACGAATGGGAAGGTAAATTTCTTGGACATATCGGTGAGGGCGATCTCCTCTGAGAAGGGAGTGTCCATGTAGGAGCTCACGGTACTTTTCTTCCGGGGAGGTGAGAAACCCGGAAGTCGCTCGATCACCGACTGAAGCGCCTCAAATTTGCTGGAGAACATCTTCTCTAGTCATTTGGCTTCATCAGAGAGTGGGGCGAGGCCTGCAGCTTGTGGCTCTTCTGTATCCATCAGGTCTTCTTGCCCTTAAGCAAGGTTTTGGTCATCTTGGGTCCCAGCTGCTGCTGGATTTTCTCCCTCTCCCAGATTATTGGTACGAGGAGTTTCCAGAGTTGGCATTCGGGATATCTGGACTTTAAACCTGTGATTCGTGGCTTGATTCGTCGTCAAAGCCGAGTTTGCCTCTTTGAGGGTCTCGTTATCCAGCTCTAACTTTTGCAGGCGATGCGTGTTCTCTTGGAGCGTTTTGGCATGAGCCTCCATCTGCTGCCTCAAGGTATGAAGCTCTCCAGCTGCTGCGACAGATCTAGTTGGAGTTTGATCTCTTCGAAGTTGCTCCATCTCTCCTAGTCTCTTTTGAAAAGTCTCTAGTTGAGATCGCATATCATCATAGGTGAGCTCTGCTCGTGCTGGTGTGATGTTTGCTGATTCATGATTGTCTCCAACCATCGTCACGTAGTTGTTCTTTGAAAGCTCCCCTCCTTCTAGCGCCAACTGTTATGGGTGATTTTGGTCGTTCTTTGTAGCACTACGAAAACTGGAGGTCAATAAATGTTTTGCAAAGGGTTTTGAATGTTTGAGTTGAGCTTTAGGATCGAGAGATGGCAAAGAATTGCTTGTGTATTGATTTGTGGCTTAGGGTTTTCGTGCGTGCACGTTTTCCCTTTAAGCTTGGTATTTATACATGAGTTTCATGATTATCCCTCCAAGAATTGGATATATCATGATTATCTGTAGAATATATGCATATTTATCTAAAATACATGTCGTTATCTACTAGTTGGAATAGCAAAAATAAAGCAGAGGCGGTGGTCGGCTGGCTTCCGGCTATGCTTGGTCGTCTGACTTCTGGCTTCCGGCTATAGGACGTCGTCTGGCTTCCTGATTTTGGGCATTCCCCTGCCTTGAGGTCTTACTGCTGTACTCCATCTAAGTCTAGGGAATTCCCATGACCTAAATTACTCCCAACAATCTCTAGCAGGACAATAAGTATCATCCTCAGGAAAACCATCTTCTGGATCTTCTTCAGGTTGACACTCATCAAACTCATGATAATCTGAATCAGAATGATTATCAGATTCAGAACTATGATCACAATTATCTCATGAATCATCCACCGGATTAGCTGGGACAAATAGTGCGTCCTCAGGATCAGAACCAGAATCATATGGATACTCTGGTGAATGTGGAGGAGAATGTGGTGGAGAATGTGAAGGAGACTGATAAGAGTCATCAGTATCACTGGTCATTGAGGAACTTTCATCTGAGGAGCTTGAAGAACTACTTCTAACATCATTGTTAGCATTAACTACAACCATGAATGGAAACCAAAATTCACATTCAAAAAATGAAAACGATGTAAATCAGAACAATGACATTAATCAAAACCGCAGTCAACACATAAACGATCCCACTATAGATGAAATTGAGAATAATTGAATCCTATAACCAAACCAAATACTTACTTAATCCCACTGTTATCAATTTCAGAAGCAAAACAAACAGAAACAACTTTAACCAAACCGTCTAGACATGCAACAATGTACACGAGTGACTCTACACAACTAAACTAACCAGGCGACGAAAAAGGACTGAAGACAACCGCAATTCCAGTCAATGAGATTCTGGAAGAGACCAAACCTTCAAAAGAAACATGAACAATATAAGCAAACTAAAAACAGGGACTTGAACAGTTACAATCGGTTCAAATGCAAAAAAAAAACATTACCGAACAAAGATCCTATCGGTATGAACACGACAAAGAAACAGAACATAAACAACGTTATCGCCATTGATGTTTCACTTAGGGTTTCGTCTTTACTGTTCAAGTGAAGAAGAAGAAGAAGTTGAAAAACGTATAGACACGGCAAAACCAGAGTTCAAAAGCATCACATAACAGTTGGTATGGACCTTATTTACGTGATTCATAAAATAGGTCTAACAATTAAACCCATATCTATAAAATAATATTGATATAAGTCAGCTAAGTTTATTATCACAAGGTCCAAAAATCTAAAGAAATCTATAAGAACAGGATCAAAGGTGGTATTTTTATTTTTATATATGTGGTTTTTGAATGTAACATTAATTTTTCTTTACAATACGTTATATTCTTTACAATACAACTAAATATTAAAATTGTGTCGTAAACAATATTTGTTCGTGTTTATCTACATGTTAACTTGGTACTAAACATACTGTCGATTTATAGATTAAACAATCGTCATCGATAATTGTTTAAAGAGCATAAATCTTCTTACAATAAACTTAAAATCAGAAAGCATAGTTTTGAAAATGATACAACAATAATTGAACAATTAACATTTTGACGATTATTACTCAATAATCATCTTCATCGTGAACACAACGAAATATTTTCTTTGGCGGATAATCAATACTTCCATCGGAATTGAACCCTTCCTCTTGCTTCGTTGAGTACTCCGTTGTTTGACTCTCAAACTTAGGATATTTTTGATTGTCATAAGTATCATCATCCGACGGAAATAGCTCTTTAGTCGGAGACTCCCTAAAGATTTATTCCTCACTCAAACCACGAATTGATTTAGAAACCCTCTTAGTCTTTTTTTCTTTCACGAACTCTTTAATCGGTGTAGATGTTGTAGACCCGACGTTATCCTTGTCCAATTCGATTTTGTTATTTTTTACATCAGTTTTAATCGCATTTTTATGTAGCGGAGACATTTCGGATGTTACTTCGTCCACAACATCTTGTAATAAAAAAATTATACAGACGTTAAATAACATAAAAAATGCATATTCTATAGAGTTTTTATACTGATGATTTTGTACTCCATCAAAATAAGAGTTTTATATTAAAATTTTTGGGTTATATCCTCCTGCTATACTAAAAAGATCCTTTGTGTATAAGAGCTTTACTGTTCGTAATGTCAAATCATATGTCCGACATCATCTTTACGTGCAAAACTAAACAAACCCAATGTTTATCCATATATTTTATATTTTCTTTAGTCATTATTTGTATAGTTTTAATGATAAAAGCTTTGCATTATGTGTAATATTAGAACCACATTACCATCGTAATGTTATTGTGTATATTAGAATCAGTAATATACACAAACATAAAAATAATTTAGATATACTACACATTTTAAAAAGCTACATCTGTGCAAACAAAAAAATATTTACGATATGGCATATGTTATATATCCATGTACATCAATTTTGTATAAATGATATTTATACATATTTTTGTATAAATTATATTTGTATGTTAAAAAAGTTCCGTATATTAAAATTTCATAAATGATTGTTTAGCATATGGTGATATGTGAGTAATATAAAGTTGAAATTAGTTAAAATACTAATTAAATTTTCCATTAACTACCGTAAGTTTTTTTAGAACATACAATGTTTTATTGCATGATCAAAGCCAAAAAAAAACAAAAAACAAAGAGGTATTCTAAAAGCATTACTACGAGTGTTGATCTTCTTATAGACATCTTGGGTGACGGAGAATGAATTCAAATCAGATTCGCCTAAATAAAAAAAGATATGAAAACATATTAATTTTCTCATTTTAAAAAAAATATAAACACTCGAATGCAAAATAATCACATGCAACGATGTTTTACCTGAAATGTCATTCTTTTTAGGAAGTTCTCCAGTAATAGATATGGAGTTTATGTCGGACATAGCTGTTGATAAAACGATCGTCATATTCAAAACACAAAAGAACTTTACAGTCAAAACACAATGAAACATATATTGATGTTATAGAAATAACAATCATATATTTACATTACATATTTAGAACATGACCTGAGAGATGATGCGTACCTGAGAGAGATTTCGCTTTCACTTGAGTAATACTTGTGATTCTTTTCCGGAAAATAAAAAGATGAAGAAGCTAAAAATGGATGAAGAACAAATAGATACTAATAACAGAAATGGGACATAGTGGTTTAGGCCAAGTTGTTTCCAATTGAAGATGAGCTTCTATAAAACAATACATTAGTAAGAATACAATCCGAATTTATAAAATTTTAATCAACTTACAATCTTTTGTTAAAAATGGTTTGCTAATGTGCCAAATACTTACATTGTGTAATCTACAAAAATTAGCAAAAAAATTGCATGTGTTAATAAAAATGAGTGTTTAATTACCAAATTGATATTAAAGCGAATGTTATATTTTTGCATACCTCATCCTGGTTACACGATGGAAGAGAAGACATGATCTTACCTTCGCGGGTCGAATAATTTTGTGAAGACAACCTTGATCTGACAAATATTTAATACAATGATCGTATAAGGTTTATTTTTAGAAACATATGATAACGTTTTCGAATATATTTCGGCCAAGATTTATGCACTTTACAAAAATATGTGTACGTTTAGACACAACATGTAAATTAAGAGTTGAAATATTTGTATATAATGACAGCTTTCTATAATTATTATTCAATTACATAAAGTTGTCGTTATATACAAAGATTTTAATTCTCAATTAATGTGTTGTGTTTGAAATTAAAAATTAAGATTCTAGGTATTAATGGCATTTACAATAAAGGGAATTAAAATGGTAATGATATACAAATAAATACCATATATCAAAACGTCATTTGTGAATGTTATATACCTCTATATTAGGCATATTATTAATATAATTTTTTACAATTATACCCGGTTTAATTTGGCAACAATTTAATGGCCACAATTTTAAAAAAAAAAACCAAAACCCTAAACGCCAAAACCCTAAACCATAAACCCTAAATCCTACCGCCTAAATATTAGGCATCACGTATTCTGTATTTTTAAAAATATACATGTCACATATACGTGTTGCAATGCAGTGAAATTATCTTCACAAAACTACAAATAACCATAAAATTACATGAAATTATACCGTCTTTCTTACTTGTCAGACGATAAAATAACAATATAATTCATCATTACTTCGGATGCATTATGAAACGGGTTTTGAGTAGTTGTGTTGGTTATATAATGTAGATGGTGTAATTTGTAAGGGTTCAATGTATAATATATTGGTATTGGTTTGCATGACATAAAATTATAATACAATTCATTATTTAGTTGTCAAGCATTATATTATACAATCTCGATAATAAATTATAAATTGTATTGGTTTAATGTATAACTACAGTACTGGTATTTTTCCACCAAAATTTGTAAATAACTCAAAATATTGTTTGGCAACGTGTGTAACTTGGTTCATGTTTATCTTCGTATTAAATACCTCGATTAAAATAAATCAAAAAAAAAAATCTCATCGACCAATGAAACTATAACAATTAATCTGAAACTTCACCTATGATCGACACATCAGCAAAAATCATTATAGTGTATTTTCTTTTAATATTAAGAAAGATATTGGTGTATAAAATTGTTTTAGATCGTCTTGACATTTCACTCTTTTTTTATGAATGTTGAATATTCATTTGTAAATCCAAAACGAATTATTCAAAATCTTTTTGTTTAGTTAAACTATCTCTGTTTGTGATTAGTAAGAGCATTTTTCTATTTTTTTTTGTTTTGGAATTATTCCTAAACGCTTTATCAAATTTCTTTTGATTATTTTATTTGATGTTCAGTCAAAAGTGAGGTCAAGTGTGCATGGCTCACTTGAAGAGCAAGGTGAATATTGTTCCAAGAAACCACCAACTCCTTTACTAGACACAATCATCCATCCATGCCACATGAAAAACTTGTGCGTCAAGGTATAAATCTCTAACACAAAGCCTTGATCAATATACGTTTAATCAAAGGAACCAACAATGAAAAAAGCTCATGCTTTGTAGAAACTCGAAGTTCTTGCAGAGGAGTTGAGATCTGGTGTTGTCTTTAATGTTTCGGAAACTGGAGGACACTTAGGTACCAATCTTGGCGTTCTTGAGCTAATTGTGGCACTCCATCATGTTTTCACACTCCTCAAGATAAGATCCTTTGGGAAGTTGGTCATCAGGTTTGGCTAATTTTCTTTATGCAATGTTATTTTCATTTCTAGCACATAACTTTTCCTTTTAGCTTACGAAATGTTCTTGTCTTATGAGCAGTCTTATCCTCACAAGATTCTAACGGGAAGAAGAGAAAGGATGAAGACACTAAGACATATCAATGGCCTCTTTGGTTTCATCAAGCGAGGAGAGAGTGAGCATGATTCCTTTGGCACTGGTCATAGTTCCACCACTATATCTGCTGGTTTAGGTAATCATTCTCATTACAAAACACTAATAAAAACTAAGAAAAGATACTAGAGTTCTGATCTTGGTTCTGCTTTAGGGATGGCTGTGGGAGAGATTTAAAAGGTAGGAAAAACAACATGGTTGCGGTTATTGGAGATGGTGCAATGACAGCAGGACAAGCCTATGAAACCCGACTGTTAAAAGCAAACTAATATATGTGAATAGAATGCAAACAAATAAAGTAATATGAAATCTTCTTGTGTGAATGTGCATTTTTTCCGAGACCATCTTCCCTGCATCAAAAGCATTTTTCCTGTAATGTGGCTCATTTGGATCGCCATAAGGCACAACCATCTCCACAAAACTTAGCCTATGTGCAACAGGCCTTCGACCTCGACTGCCATCGACGTATGCGGGTGAGATAAAGCTTTGGGAAGCTACCTTACTCCACAACTCCGAAACGTCGTATTGATTGACACTTACATTTATCTTATTTTATGTTTGCGAGTTTAAGTAGTTAAAATACATTGTAGAACCAAATACCATTTAGTTATTAAGATGTATTACGGTAATTAAGTACGGAACTTCAATTTCATACTCACAAAAGATAGTACTTAAAAGAGTATTGGTTCTTTGGACCTAGCTAATACGACTACATTTGAAATAAAATTAACAAAACCGATCCATGCCCGTGCAATTAGACAAAAAGAGGAAAGAAACCTATCAAACAACAACACGAAATAAAATGACTACCGTAACGGAGCAACACAAGGAAAAATGAAGGAAAAATGACTCACGATTTTCCCCCATCTGTAAACAATCAAAATTACAAGCTCACCAATTATCTTGCATTTTTCAAGTATAGGGATGTTAAATCCGGGCTAGGGCATGATCCTCCTTTATCTAGAATAAACACAACCCTATTTAAATTAAGGGTTAAGGCTGGTACAAGGGTTACCTCCATTTAATTTTTAAGCAATAAAAACACACGCACGCACGCACGCACACGCACACGCACAAGTACGCACGCACGCACACATGCACGCACGCGCGCGCGCGCACACACACACACCATCGTCGCGGTTTTGGTGGGAAACTAAATTTCGCGGTTTTGGTGGGAAAGAACTCGACTTTATCACACACCATCGTCGCTTCATGAGATAAAGATGAAGAAACAATTACACCAAAAGAATGAAGAAACATTTATTTTAGGCCCTGTTAGAGCATCCACAATGGTGATACTCATAGGAATCCTTAACTATTTTGTTTTTTAATAATTTTTTTCGGATTTTAAAAAAAAAATTCCAGCCAATCGCGGGCCGCCACATGTCAGTGGGGCCCGCGAACAGTTAAGGAGCTCCTTAAGAAGCAATCCTTAATTGAGGATTTTAAGAGTTTTTTGCTTAAAAATCCTTCACTATTGAAATTATTATATTGTTTTTTTTTTCTAAGACCCTCACTTAAGTACCTCCATTGGAGGTGCTCTTAGTACCTAGGTTTAAAATTAGTCCAGCCCATTTTGGCTTTATACAAACTAAAAGGATTTAGGGTTATAAAATCACATAAGGGTTGAGCTAATCCTATTGATATATGCCCAAGACAACATCCCTATTCAAGTATATGCAAATAATTACAAACACTCTAGAATATCTATAATGCACCAAAAAAACCAACAACAAGCTCATGGAATCAAATTCACTGCAGGAGAACTAATTTTACAATCAATATCAGGGAAAAAATCAAAGTCAGCCCAAATATCAAGGACATAACAAAAAATAAACAAAGAGCAGCATGGACAACAATGCGAGACAAATGAAGAATTCCAAAAAGACTACGATTTAACATGGTCAGTTTGACAATATACACGTTACCAAACAACATGAAAGTGCTTCGATGCTTTAAAACAAAAGACATCAAAACATGATTGTACCATAGGAAAATCTCAATTTTAGACGCAAACAATTAAATACGAGAGGGAGAAGCAAAAAAGAAACATATACATCGTATCATTTGTTAGAATATCAAATACACATGTTTTCAATAAAAAAATTAAGTTTAACTTTATTAATATTAAAAAGATGGTTACACAAATTCGCACGTAGTGCGGAATAAACACCTAGTTATTATAATAATTGCTAGAGATTCAACTTGAGAAACTGTGCATGATGCTCTAACTATTTAATTGAGGGTTTAACCCATAAAAGCCTACGAATGTCTGATAATTTACCGGTTAAGAGAAATTGGAGTATATCGGCTCAAGTAGTGGTAATTAGGAGCAAAAAAACCTTAAAATAAAAAATGAAAAAGAACATTGTACATCAATTATTCATATTCATACATAATCCATCAACCCCACACATATGGATATCAGAAAAAAATTTCACAATTCATCTTCGTCAAGACTTTAAATACAGAAAAATGTGAAAAACTCATTGAATCTTAGAAATCTCTCTGACAAATTTTTCATATTTGAAAATGAATCAAGAAATTGAGCATTTGTTTCTACCTCTCCATTGTCTCAATTTTGGAAAGTTCGTATCAACACACTCGTAATTGTCGAAATTCAAGCTGAGAAAACTCCTTTGCCCATTGCAGTGACAGAGTTGTTCATTGGTTGATGTCCCGAGTGAATGCCATTTGGCTCTTCTGTAATATAGAATTATCACATTTTGTGTTACATTAATTGTTATTATTATCAATCTAATAACTAATGTGTACATAATATATAAGATATGGAATTTAAACTCACTTTGTGGAAGTTTGTCGACGAAGAAACAAATGGCGATGATGAAATAGCAAAGTAAGAGAACCAATCCCTTCATGTAGTGAGAAGTCCCATCCTAAAGAACCACAAAACATAACACATGCAATTATTTGATGTTGAATTCTTTTGAATCATATCCATTGATTTGTATAATGTGGATAGATAATTTTGTAAGGTGTTGGAAAAATGCTTAACCTGTAATGTGAAGGCTGTGATGATAATAGAAAGAGCAAGAGAACCGGTTTCTAGGAGATTGAAATTGAGATCCATATGAATTCCTAGAATCCACGAAACGATAATGGTCAAGGGGACGACGAACAAGCCAATTTGAGTTGCCGAACCTAAGGCAACACCCAGTGATATGTCCTGCAAAATTATTTGCATTTGGCATAATGAGGTCATGCATTGTGTCATTTTATTTCACAAGTTTTTTTTATCGAGTTCTAGAATGCGAAAATGGAACTTACGAGCTTGTTTTTAAAAGCAAAAATGATTGCTCCAGCGTGTTCAGCCGCGTTTCCAACAATCGGAAGCAATATGATGCTTATGAAACTCACTGATAGGCCCCATGATTCCGATGCGTTCTACCCAAAGATAACACCATTGTTAAATTTATTTGTATAATACATATGGTCATTAAGATTCAAAAAGACCATATGAAATGATATTAGGAATTCAACGATCACAAATATATCGAGATATAAAATATAAAATATCTATATTCCAATCCCCTCGTTATTATTCTGTTTTGAGTTTAAAACATATGAAACTTCAAAAATTTTGAACATAACAAAAGTTACCTCTATTGTGGCCACAACATACTCCGATAGCAATGCAATGACTAATGTCATGCCAACCAACCAAGCAAATCCGCTCCAGAATCCGATCACGGCGGTTTCTTCCTCAGCGACATTGTCATCGTATTCGTCATCCTAGACCAAAGTTCGTTAGAACACGTAAAATATCAACTTCTTCTCTTATCTTGTGTGCATACATTTTATATTTTGTTACCTCGTCTTGCGCATCAAACAACTGGCGGTGAGTCCAGAGCTGGAATACTAGATATGCAATGTAACCGATCAACATAACAATACTGCTAGCTCGTGACAGATTCAGCGACATGTCGGAAATAAGAGCAGCCGGAGTCTCTTTGTTTGCGACGTATCCGAACAACATTGGCAACAAGTGACACAACAGACCCATTAGGAGTAAGAAGAAGTTCACATCGGCTTGTTTCTGCAACACAATATGAATTAATTAGTACAGCAAATTCAATAATAAGTTGGTTCACACATACTATCATACCACTTGACTATTTATCAACCTTACACTTAAATTATAATCCCGGTTAAGACTAATCATACCAAACCTATTCCATTTCCGGTTCAGTTTATATCATGGGCGAGTCTACATAAACATTACAAGAGGGAATTACCCCTACGGTTATTTTAAAATTTAGTGCAATTTGTTTAAGATCATTAATAATGTCACTCTTTGTGTATTATATTTTACCCTTATTATATATATTGTTTTCCCCGGATAAAATAATTTCTAGATTCGTTACTAGTTATATCATAGAATAAATCCAAACCAAGAATGATTGGTTTTGGTTTTGATATAATTTTAGAGTAGAAAGGGATGTTATATACCCGGTCGAACCGCTGCTCTCTACGGAGATTAGCGATTCCGCCGCAGAAGAGTGAAGTCCCGAGAACCAATAAGAGGTTAGACAAAATAGAACCAAGCAGTGAGTATTTCACAACCGCGACTTTGTGATTGGTTAATGCCAGAATCGCGATTATTAACTCAGTCGCGTTTCCACACGTTGCATTTAGTAGACCACCCACTGCGGTTGGAAACACACAAACACAAGAAAATGATTGAGTTACTAGTGATAAAAGAAGTAACCAACGGTTTGTACTTGTAGATTGAAATAAATGATTAAAAGACTATAGAGTTGGTAAAAAGAAGACGTTACATGTAGGCCCGGTGTAAAAAGCTAGTTGCCTGCACGGGAATGCACGAGAGATGTGAATATAACCACACAAATAAAATGTAAAATTTACAAATTACTAAGAAACATTTTTATATCATATGATACTAGATCCTATTCATATATAATTGAAGATAAAAGTTTTTTTGTACTATGCTGTCACGTGACACATGAGTGGGGTATAATTGTGTGCGATCGCTAATACACAAATCATGCAGTGACTAATCACATATTATTTTCAAAAAGCAAAGTAGTTAAAAGAAAAATCATGTTGGATTCTGACTAATGTTATGCGATATTCCGTGAGTCCAAGTCACTGTCAAAGTTGTAACGCGACAAAATTTAAATTAATGAATTAACAAATAATCTATACAATGGGCCGGTTGATTAGAAAGATTTCTTTTTGTTTTTAAAGAAATAAAATATTTGATTGCAACGTGATATTTTATCTATAGATGAATAGTTATACACGAACCATTCGTAGACAGTTGGCTGAAATTGTCTTGATCGAACATAAAATATAGTAAACTGAATAAGAAGAATTCAAATAATAATAAAACTTACTCTGTCAGAAAGCTGACTCGCTCAGCCAAAGGTGTGAGTCCTACCAAGCTCAGTCCAAATATCCATGGCTGTACAATTTTAATATTCAAGTGATGGTGTTGGTTAATCACTTATATTAACTGCATAATTACGTGGCAAAACTCACTAAATAATTAATTTCAAACGTACATTAATATATCAAATACTCTCTTTGTTTCGCAAAAAGTATCATTCTGATATTTTTCACATAAATTAAAAAAACTATTAAAAAATCTTATCTATACTTCATCAATACATTAAAAAAATTCTTTCTCCATTTAATACAATAAAACAATATGGTTAAAATCAGAATTTTCTTAATAAATTTGCATCGAAAATGTAAAACGACATTTTTTATAAAACAAAATTTAAACTTTAAAATGACACTTTTTAAAAAAACCGAAGGAGTATATTTTAGTGGTAACTAATAATATTAAAAATATTCTTTAGTAATATTTTGATAGATAAAAATCACCATTTCCTTCCTTATAATTTCTGTATATTTTTAGAAAATAATTGTGGGAAAACTTTTCTTTTATCAATTTCGAATAATTGATACATTTCACATTTTATCCTAACACTTACAGATTATATATCAATATCAAAATACAATATGGTATATATTGTTCACAAACAATAATTAAAAAGGAGTTTTGACAAAAAAAAAACAGTGAAGGAGTATTCTAGGTGTTTTTGAATGTTTTTGTTTAAATTACAAGAAAAACCGATAGAAATCAAAATGTATTACATAAAAATCAAACCTGGCTAAAACCACAATAGGAGCAGATAATGGCGGCAGGAATGGCGGGAAAAAGAATGGCAAGCTTAGTGCCAAGAAAGACTTCTTGAAGGTTAGCAAGAAAATCTTTAAGACCTTTGTATGGAACCTTCTGAATCACTCGGAGGTCTGACTTCTTCCTCAACGAAGAAGAAGACATGCTGTGAGCTGTTCTTCCATGTCTCAGCTCTCTGCTCGATCCTTTCGCCGACATGTTTCCGTTCTCCGCCGTAGACCATTGCTCCGCCACGATCCCCGCCATTGCTTTTTCAAAATGTGTTGTCTTTTGTTTGTTGTTGTTCTCTCTGAGTTATGATGTTATATAATATTTTTTATTTTTACTGATTCACTGATGTTTTTTTTTAATATACTGATCAGCTTAATTTTGGGGTCCACATAACGCAGCTTCCACGAAATTTCCCTTTGATTTATTTAGTTTTGGGATTTTATGCCTTTTGTGTTTATTAGGTAATGAGATAAAAAAAATTGAAGATATAGATAGCATAAAATCTTAGATTTTGAGAATTACCATTTTTGGACTTATAAGATAATGTTAAAAATCTATTTTTGGTTAATAATATTTTAAGAGAAAATTGGAAAAATAAGACACTTTAAATTTTGATTTGTCCTACTAAGATTTAATTTAGATTTTTTGTCACATTAGAAATAAAATTAGTTATTCCCGTTTTACCCCTAAAATTAAACTTAAGTGATTTTAATTATTTTAATTATTTTGTTAATATAATTATATTTACAATGAAAAAAATAAAATGGAAAAAGAAAAGTTAAATGAAAGTGGGAGCAGTAAATCCCTAATTTTATTACTTCTCCACTTTTGTTTCTAGCCGCCGATAAACTTGAGAAAACCTCTCATCAAAAGCAATGGAGATCAACTGGACGTAACTCATTCGCATTGTTCATATACTCATCCGTGGTGATTAATATAATAATTCGTCTTTCTTGTGCTCCATTTTTTTCTCCAACCTCGGTTTTTTTATCTAACACAATATTTTTCTTCTTCTTTCGGCCAGCTTGGTTTATGACTTTGGTTAGTGTTTTAGCATTTTTGTTGATTGATATTTGCCACACAATACTCTTTTGTTGTAACGATCCTAATTGGTTTTTTAGGCTTTTATCATGTTTACTTCTTAAAAGAAAAGACTTGTCTTCGTCTCAACCATCTCTCTTCTGTTATTATCTTCCATGGATAAATGACATTGGATCTTAAGTAAAAGAACAGAGAGTTTGATGAAATATCAAAGGAGAGTTTGTTTATTTGTCATCATCATATTATTGAAATATAAGGGAACATACAAAACAGAATCCAACAATGGATGATATAGTTTCATGCTTAAATAGCAAAGAAACATGAGAGTAGTTTTCTCTTTTATCAAATGCTATTGTTCGAGAAATGGAAGACAAAGAAACATGCTTTTCCTCTAAATTAAATTGTGGTAAATTGTTAGAGAATATTTAGGATATTTAGGTATATTAGATTTAGGAAAATTAAACATAGATTTAGGAAACTACATAAAATATCCGAAAATTAAATTAAGGAAACTTGCAATTTTCTCGATTTTTAGGTAGAATTAATGTACTACGAAAGGTAGAACAATGACTAACGGGTAGAAAATCTATTCTGCATAAGGAGTCACATTTTGTAATAGCCAGAATATGTAATAAACAACGAGGTAGAACAAAAAGTTCCAGATAAAGTATATATTCTAGCCGAAGGTAAACCAACGATATATGGCTAAAATAAAGTCAAACATATTCTACCAAATCCAGAA
>OVAN01007492.1:0-19593 GCA_900406275.1 Anastatica hierochuntica | reverse complement strand
TTTTCTGGAAGGGCGGTGGTTTCCTAAGGTCCACATCCTTTATTTCTCCGGCAGTAAACTTGGCTGCCAGCTGTCGTTGGAGGTCCCTGCATTCCTCTGTTGAGTGTCCCTTCCTCTCGTGATAGGTACAAAATTTGCTTTCATCGAATGACTTAGTCCAGGGGGCTTTGCCCGTTGTTGCGACCAATTTGTCTTCTTGAGACTCATCGATTGCATAGGAATGTTCCCCTTGGGGTTGGTTACCACGGAAGTTACCTTTCTTAAGCTGGCCCCTTGCTTCTTGAGGGTCAACTTTCGAATAGGTCTGAGACTTCCTATGGATTTTATCCATTGCGGCAATTTTTTATTCGAGAGTAATAAACCTAGATGCTTTGTGGAAAGCATNGGGGGGGGGGGGGGGGGGGGGGTTGATAGTAAGCTATGACCAGAACTCTAATCGGTACCAAAGCCCTCTTCGGAGCGCTTCGATAGCAACCTGATCATTAGGATTGGAGAGCTTAGTTCTGACCGCCCTAAACTTTTCTATGTAGACGCGGAGTGTGTCCCCAACTCCTTGTCGGATCTTCCACAAGTCTGTTTCAGACGCCTATTTCCGAATGTGAGTTGAGTACTGCTTTACGAAAGCACTGGTCAGCTGATCAAAGCTATCTATCGAGTTTGGCTCAAGACCTGAGAACCATTCGAGGGTTGTGCCCGTTAGGTTCTCAGCAAAGGTTCGGCAATAGCTAGCCTCGCATTCTTCGCGCGTGAAGTGAGCTTTGACGATGGCTAACCTGAAGGCTCTTAGTTGAGCCTTAGGATCTGAGGTCCCGTAGAACTCAGGGATTCGGATTTTCCTTGTATCTCTTAGGTAAGAGTTAGCAATCCTATTCGTAAATGGGGTTCCTCGAGTTTCTTCTATGATGCTCTCGATTTCAGGTGTCGAGCTTGTGGCCTTATGAACCTATGCATTTAGCTTCTGAAGAGCCGCGTGCGTTCTTTCCATGTACCTTCGGATAGCCTCAAGGCTATCTAGATGAAGGGTATCTGAAACGTCGATAGGTGCCAGCTCGGGGGGCTGTCGTCGGACCCACTCTGGGTTTGGGCCCCAGATTCCTGGGGATCCAGGCCTTTCTCGGCCCTTGTGGCTGTTTTGTCTAGCGTGGTCAACTAGGGGACCTGGGAGGACTTTGTTTGTAGCTTCCGTTCTCTGTCGAGCCTCCGAGGGAGCGGTCGATTATATTCAAAGGCTGCATAGGAGGAGGTCCTTCCGCTAGCTGGGATCGGATCGTGATTAGTAGGTCTAGGTATCGGAGGCGAAGGAGGCAGATTGTGTCTCTGTTCCGATACCTGCTGCGAGATCTGACCAGGTCCTGAGGTCGTACTGGCTATGTTACTTCCCATTGCCATGGTGGCTAATGGGTTTGGTACCGGAATGGCTCCTGCGAGAGGCGTCGAGAGAGGAGGCTCCTCCCTTTCAGGTATCGTGTGAACGGGAGAGAACTCGAGACGTCCTTGAGGGAAAGATGGATCAGTGACGAAATCTAGGAAGGTCACCCCTGATCCTCTCCTATTCGAAGGCTGAGACGAGTATACCAGCGACCTCGTTTCCTGCTCACCCTGTTGTTGTCGGGATACCAGCTGGTGAACCAACTGTTCGTTTTCCTGGGTTCGACTCACCAGCTGTAGCATCATCTGCCGGATCTCGGACAACTGATCTGAAACCTGACTTGTGGCTGAAGCCGGAAGCTGCGATCCGAAGAGATTCGAGTCAGAGCCTCCGAGCGTTTGTGATCTCGGAGTAGGGTCATCAGGTTGCCTTCGGGGAGCAACTTGAGAGCCAGCAGGTTCCGGTCGACCTTCCGTGGTGGCGGAAGGCTCGTTTGGAGGGGCGGAACGGCAAATTTCTGGGAGTCCAGAACCTCCATGAGTCGGTGAGCTATTGCTCGTTGTCAGTGGCGGGGATTCGGGTTGATTCGAGCCACCGTTAGCAGGATCAATCTTCTTAGCTATCAGAGTCAGGGATTCGATTATTCGTCCCCGCAGACGGCGCCAAATTGTGAGGGTTAGATCTAACAATTATCCTAGGTTGGATTTAAGAAAGAAAAGATTTATGGAACGAAGTGGGACGAATCCCGTTTGAGCTAACTAGATGGATGCTGACTGAAAATAGCCTTCGATTTATGACTTTATGAATAATAGCTTACAATCGAATAAGAGTCAAGAAGAATAGAGATACAAGTATCGAATTATCTAAAGCTAAAGAGAAAAGTGTCCAGCCCTCGCTCTCTCGACGCCTCTCCCCTTTTATAGTTCTCGATCCTCCTTCTCTGGCTAGGTCTCCATCTACCCCCATCTTTCTCCGGAGATATCTCGGAGGTTAGTAACCTCTTTGACTTGGCAAAACGATGTCGTCCTTCAGCCTCCTTCCGTTTGTTAGCGTAATGGGCATACTTATTTACTAGCCCATCAACTCTTCTTACTCTCTTCCTTTTAATGGGCCTCGTCAGAATCAGGCCCAACAATTTTGATAACATATAGCAAATAAAAAGTTGAAAAGTGTCACTTCAAAATTTTGATTAACATAAAAATACTTTAAGAAGAAAGCATTTGATAGAGAAAAGAAGATAAAGTTTCAATCTTTCATTACTTGAACAAAAGTATTTACGGTGATAATGTCTGTATAGGCTTATAAGATAAGATCAAGTGCAATATGTGTTTAAGGCTTTAAAACGGTTCTGCAAAACCACTTTGGGATTGTACAAATGCGTACTACACTTTATTGGCCAAGTAAATTGCCCGTAAGATGAGAGCTGTGTATTTATCTTTTTCTGATTTGCTTGTTCCTAAAGTATTTCTGTTTATGTTTTTGTTGCTTTAATTCCTTACAGCCAAAGTTCTTCTTTCTCTTTGATATGTCTTATGTTGGGCCTAGATTTTGCAAGCCCAATAAAAGAGAAGTTGAGACAAAAGACAAAGAGATGATGGGCCATTAAACGCACAAGCCCTTTACGAAGGAGGGGAGGGTGGTAAACAATGAGACGACGTCGTTTGAGCAGTCAAAGAAAGGAAGTTGTTTCCGATATCTTTGGAGAGGAAATCTTGGAGCTTGACACCTGACTCCGAAAAAGACTAAGAGCTATAAAGAGGAAGGAGGGATCAAGATAAAGGGTGGCTGCATTTTAGGTTTCGAGACGATAAACATACATAAAAGAGTTCTTCGTTTCCTTTATTCAATTAAGTCTAAATATCTCTTGTAAAGATTTCGATTACCATCAAAAAACACAGTCTTCCTTCAATTCATCTCTAGCTCAAACGAGATTTGTCCCACTTTGTTTCCCATGTTCTTTTCATCCTAAACCTAGTTGAAATTAGGTGTGAGATCTAACCCTCACATTTTGGCGCCGTCTGTGGGGATGAGTAATTGAATACCTTACTCCATTAGCTAAGAAGATGGATCTAATCAATGGTGGCTCGAATCGATCCGAGCCCTCACCATTAACGCCGAGCATTAGCTCACCGATTCACGGAGGTTCTGGACTCCCAGAACCTCGTTGTTCCGATCCCTCCAATGAGTTCTTGCCTGCCACAGAAGATCGACTAGAACCTGTCATTTCTGGATTGACCTCTCGAAGGCTATCTGATGATCCCGTCCCGAGGCCACTGACACTCGGAGGTCCCGATCAACAGGTTCCACTTGAGTCTCAGTTCTCGGCACCGGCTGCGAGCCAGGTTTCGGACCTACTATTCAAAATCCGACAGATGATGTTACAATTGGTAAATCGAACCCAAGAGAATGAACGATTAGTTCACCAATTAGCATCTCAACAACAACAGATCGAACAGGAGGCAAGGTCTTTGGCCCACTCATCTCAACCTTCGCAGAGACGAGGTACAGGGGTGACTTTTCGAGATCTCATCACAGACCCGACCTTCCCCCGGGGACGCCTGGAATTCTCTCTTGTTCACACGATGCCCGAAAGGCAGGAGCCTTCTCCTTTGACACCTGACACATGAATCACTCCTGCATCTAACCCATCAGCCACCATGGCAATGGGAAGCAACATAGCAAGCACGAGCTCGTAACCTGTCCAGGTTTCACAATAGGTATCCGAGCCAAGGCACAATCTGCCTCTTCCATCACCGATACTTAGATCAAGCGATCACGGTCCGATCCCAGTTTACAGACGAGCCTCCGCGCATGTCACCCTTAAACACAATCAGTCCGCCCTCTCGGAGGCTCGATAGAGATCAGAAACTATAGACACAATTTTTCCAGGGCTCTTAACTGATTATATCAGGAAAACTAGCCCTGGGGTCCGAGAGAGACCTGGGTCGTCAGGTACCTGGAACCGAAACCCAGACTGGTTTCAACGACAGCCTCCTGGGCACGTACCTATCGACGGTTCGAACACCCTTCATTTAGATAGTCCTAATGCTATTCGAAGGTACATGGAAAAAACGCATGCGGCTCTCCAGAAGCTAAATGTGCAGGTTCATAAGATTACAAGCGCAGCTCCCGAAATCGAAAGTATAATCGAGGAAATCCGAGGGACCCCATTTACCGACAAAATCGCAAACTCTTACATAAGAGATACAAGAAAAATTCAGATTCCCGAATTCGATGGAACCTGGGACCCTAAGGCTCACCTAAGAACCTTCAGATTGGCCATCGTTAAGGCCCACTTCACTCGCGAGGAGTGTGAAGCAGGTTATTGTCGAACCTTTGCTGAAAATTTAACTGGCGCAGCCCTCTAATTGTTTTCTGGCCTCGAACCAAATTTGGTAGATAGCTTCGACCAACTAACCAACGCTTTTGTAAAATAGTACTCGACCCACATTCGGAAACAAGCTTCTGAAGCAGACCTGTGGAAGATTCGACTAGGAGTCGGGGACACGCTCTGAGTAAAAATGGAGAAATTCAGAGCGGTCATGACCAATCTCTCGAACCCCAAAGATCAGGTTACGATAGAGGCACTCTGAAGAGGGCTCTGGTACCGTTCAGAGTTTTGGTCAGAACTCACTATCAACCCTCCTCCCACGATTGTTGATTCTCTCCATAGAGCATCCCGGTTTATCACCCTCGAGGAGGAGACTACTACAATGGATAAAATCCATAAGAAACCTCAAACCTAATCGAAAGCTGACCCTCAAGAAGTGAAAGGTCAAGCTAAGAAGGGTAATTGTCGCAATAACCAGACCCAAAGTGAGCATTTTTATGCAATCGACGAGTCACAACAAGACAAACTCGTCGCAACAGCTGGCAAAGCTCCCTGGACTAAATCATTTGATGAGAAAAAATGTTGTTCTTATCACGAAAGGATAGGTCATTCCACGGAGGAATTTTGGGACCTTCAACGTCAGTTAGCGGCAAAATTCGCTGCTGGGGAAATAAAAAATGTAGACCTGAGGAAGCCGCCACATTTCCAAAAAAGAGCCCCAAGGGAGGCATCTCCGAAGCAGAACAGGTCTCCTGAGAAGGAAACTGATTCCCCACCCCCCGCTCCCAAGAAAAGGATCGACATGATCCTCGGGAAATTTCCAGAAGGAAAGAGCCTCCGTATTGAGGCTCCGAAACCTTTACCTATAGGAACAGTAGCTGCCTTGGTTGAGAAGGCATCGAATCGAAAACCTTCTGAGTCAAGGGTCGACTACATTCTCGGAGGCTCATATTTTTTTCGAGATTCTGTTAATGCGATTAAGGGCCATCTACGAAGAGTCGAGTCTAGTGCTCGATCGAAGCCCTCCGAACAAGAATCTAACACTAAGATCTCCTTCTGAGAAAGCGAGACCTTAGAACATGACAGACCTCACGATGACGCCTTAGTCATAACCCTCAACGTAGCCGGGTACGAGGTACCCAAACTAATGGTTGACACTAGAAGCTCTATTGACCTTATCTTCTATAACGCCTTGAAAGGTATGGAGATAGACGATTACGAGATCTCTAGTCAGAAAGCTAACCTCGTAGGTTTCTCTGGAGAAACAACCACCTCTCTGGGGATCATCAAACTTCCAGTGATAGCTGGAGGGGTTATGAAAATGGTCAACTTTGTGGTGATTGATAAACCAACCCTATTTCATGCAAAACTAGGGAGCCCTTGGATTCATAAGATGAGGGCAGTCGCATCAACGTATCACCAATGTGTAAAATTCCTGACCCAGACGAGGTGGCTACAATCCAAGGTAGCCAGAAAATTTCCAGAGTTTGCTACCTGGGAGGTTTCCAAACTATCGAAGAGTCTGCTCAATAGCAATTACAGATTCATAAGCAGCAAGCAATGTAAAAATACACCCAAGGTCCCCCACAGAACCTCACCGAACAAGTTTGCATCAACGAAGTTCGCCCCAAAAAATGCGTTCGCATTGGGTCAGAGCTACCCTCCCAAATCAAAGATAAGCTCATTCTCTTCCTTAGAGACAATGTCGAAACCTTCGCATGGTGCACCAGCGACATAAAAGGGATCGATCCATGGGTAACTACACACAAGCTTAACGTTGATCTAATGTTTAAACCTGTAAAGCAGAAACGATGCAAGCTTGGCCATGAGAAGGCTCAAGCCGTCAACGATGACGTTGACCGACTAATGAAAGCAGACGCAATCCGGGAGGTTCATTACCCTGATTGGTTAGCTAACCCGTTAGTTGTCAAAAAGAAAACTGGAAAATGGAGGACTTGCGTAGACTTCATTGACTTGAACGAAGCATGTCCTAAAGACAACTTTCCGTTGCCACATATCAACCGCTTAGTCGAAGCCACAACAAGACATCAGTTGTTGTCTTTCATGGATGCTTTCTCGGGGTACAATCAATTAATGATGGACCCTGAAGATCAGGAAAAAACCGCCTTTATAACAGAGGGTGGGACATACTGTTATAGAGTCATGCCCTTTGGGCTGAAAAACGCCGGAGCCACCTACCAAAGGCTCTTGAATAAAATGTTTGCCCAACAACTTGGAAAAACGATGGAGGTCTACATAGATGACATGCTCGTCAAATCCTCTAACGGAGATTATCATGTCAGCCACCTCAAAGAATGCTTCGACATCCTCAATAAGTATGATATGAAACTCAACCCTGCCAAATGTACCTTCTGGGTGCCATCTGGAGAATTTCTTGGGTACCTAGTAACCGAACGAGGAATCGAGGCTAACCCAAACCAAATAGCCACCTTCCTGGAAATGCCGTCACCAAGAACAACCAGGGAAGAACAAAGGTTAACCGAACGAATCGCAGCCTTAAACTGATTCATTTCCCGATCAACTGATAAATGTCTTCCGCTCTACAAACTCCTGCGAAACAACAAGAAGTTTCAATGGGACGATGAAAGCGAGGAAGCCTTCAAACAACTCAAGGCCTACCTTTCTGAACCTCCGATACTTTCTAAGCCTGTGGAAGGGGAACCATTATACCTTTATATCATTATTTCCACGGCGGCTTTCAGCAGAGTGCTGGTAAGGGAAGAACATAACGAACACAAACCTGTTTATTACACTAGCAAAAGTCTGATAGACGCCGAAACACGATATTCGGCTATGGAGAAGTTAGCTCTGGCAGTAGTTACGGCAGCTAGGAAGCTCTGGCCATACTTCCAGTCACACTCGATCGTCGTAATGACGTCTCAGCCTTTACGCTCGATACTACATAGTCCCAGCCAATCAGGACGCCTCGCCAAATGGGCCATCGATCTCAGCGAATACGATATAGAATATCGACCGCGAACTGCAGCTAAAGCTCAGGTTCTAGCTAAATTTGACATCGAGCTATCCACTGAACATGTCGACACCAACCTGATAGCCCCGAAGTGGACCCTCCATGTTGATGGAGCTTCCTCAAGGCAAGACTCTGGAATCGGCCTAAGGCTGACCTCCTCAATGGGTGAAGTGATTGAGCAGTCTTATAGATTAGGTTTCAACGCTTCAAATAATGAAGTTGAATACGAAGCATTAATCGCAGGCCTAAAATTGGCAACCGGAATCGGGATCCGAGAATTAAATGCATATAGCGATTCTCAGCTAGTAGCTAGCCAATTTCACAGAGAGTATGAAACAAGGGACGAGAGAATGGGAGCATACCTCGAGGTAGTCCAAAACCTTACAAAATAATTCGATAAAAGAATCATACCTGTAGAGGGTATAGATAAACCGAGCATCGATATAGCTATAAAAGATGCGATTAAAAGCAACAAGGAAGAACAAGAAGAGAAAGTTCATCCTTAGGAAATAGCTATCGCAACTATTCAAAACGAGTCCCTCAATCAAGTTCTCACTACCTTTTGGTTCCCAAAAACTAAAACCCGCAATATAAAAAGGCGAGCCTCCAGGGGCACGAATGAGGTTCTGAGGCCTAGCATTTACGCAACGGTTAACCCCGAAAATGAAATCCCTCTAAAGGCCAATTCTCATGATGCCTCTAAGGGCAAGATCCAAACCCCATACTTTAATATCAATGCAGAAGGTATTGCTGAGAACAAAGACTCCAAAGATCCTGATTCCCAGGATACCTCCGGGGGCACGATCCCGACTCAAGAAGAGTTTGGTAACATTCCGGAACCTGAAAATGAACCAACGCAAAATCCTACCTTATCTCTCCATGACAAAGTACTTGGGAGACAAGACTGGAGAATTCCCATTATGCAATACATTCGGGAGGGTATAGCCCCCTCCATAAGTGGGATGCTCGAAAACTCAAAGAATTAAGTGCAAGGTATTGCATAATCGAATTCAACCTCTACAAGCGGAGCATCTCAGGGCCGTACATCAGGTGCATCCACAGCCTCGATGCCCTTAAGCTCATGGCAGAAGTACATGAAGGCTCATGTGGAAACCACTCTGGTGGCCGAGCATTAGCTATCTGAATCAAAATACAAGGCTACGTCTGGCCAACTATAATCGCAGATTGCGAGATATACTCCGCCTAGTGCGATAAGTGCCAGAGACACGTCCCGATAATTCACCAGCCAACTGAGAAATTATCCTCAATATCGGCACCTTATCTTTTATGAGATGGTCCATG
This sequence comes from Anastatica hierochuntica, assembly GCA_900406275.1. NCBI lineage: Eukaryota > Viridiplantae > Streptophyta > Magnoliopsida > Brassicales > Brassicaceae > Anastatica > Anastatica hierochuntica. The sequence goes on along the minus strand of OVAN01007492.1, from coordinate 10,599 downwards.
GACGTCGTCGGACCACTCGTGCCTTCGGGTGGGCAATATAAGTTACGCTTTCTACAAGTCCTAACCGACTACTTCACAAAATGGATAGAAGCGGAAGCTCTCCAACAAGTCACGAGGGTTGAGGTAGAAACCTTCGTGTGGCGAGATATCGTATGTCGTCACGGAGTCCCATACGAAATCGTCATCGATAACGGGTCCCAATTTATATTTGACAAATTCAGATAGTTCTATGACACCTGGAACATACGCCTTATTACCTCTACTCTGAGGTATCCTCAAGGGAACGGCCAAGCGGAAGCTGCTAATAAATCAATGTTAGCTAATCTAAAGAAACGCTTAGGTACCTCAAAGAATTTGTGGGCCGATAGACTCCCCGAGGTTCTCTGGGCATGTCAAACCACCTCGCGAAGGGAAACCGAAGAGACCTCTTTCTCTCTAGCCTATGGGATGGAAGCTGTCGTTCCCGCCAAAGTCTCGGGTGGAAGCCTCCGGTGAAGCTTGTGTACCTCAAACCCGGAGGCTAACAACCAGTTGCTCTTGGATAACCTCGACTTGATCGAGGAACGACGAGATCAAGCCTTTGCCCGCATCCAAAACTATCAGCAGGCGTTTGCACGACATTACAATTCTAAGGTCAGGTTGCGAAGTTTCGTGATCGGGGACCTTGTACTCCGAAAAGTATTTGATAACACCAAAGAGCGAGGCGCTGGAAAACTAGAGACCAACAGGAAGGGTCCGTACCGGATCACCCATGTGGTACGACCCAACTTCTATAAACTCGTCAAGGTACGAACCGGGGTACCAGATATACGATCATGGAACACCATGAATCTCAAGAAATACTACCATTAGGTACCTGAAAATTTGAACTACGTTAGGGTTGATCCCTCGACAGGGTACGTAGGCAGCTCCTCCAACGAGCGCATCCCCCACCTCATCAAAGACCACCATTTCAGCGATTTAGGCGCCGAGATGGGCATATGACCCGAACATCAAACATTTGACCATCAGGCCTTACCATAACCAGACAATTCAATTTATCGAAACATATAACGATTCCCTTAACGATCAAACAAATTCAGGTTCCTAGAAACCTCAGCATTCAAAGGTCTTAAAATCTTATCTAACAAATCGAGGTTCCTAGAAACCTCAATACTCAAAGGTCTTAAAATCCTATCCATCGAAAACAAGTTCCTAGAAACCTCAACACTCAAAGGTCTTAAAATCCTATCAATCAAATTCAGGTTCCTAGAAACCTCGACATTCAAAGGTCTTAAAATCCTATCAATCAAATTCAGATTCCTAGAAACCTCAACACTCAAAGGTCTTAAAATTCAATCAATCAAATTCAGGTTCCTAGAAACCTCAACTCTCAAAGGTCTTAAAATCCTATCAATGCTATTCAGGTTCCTAGAAACCTAAACATTTAACAAGGTCTTAAAATCCTATCGTTTTACTCAGTGTCCTAGAAACCTGAGTACACCGGAAGGTCATAAAAGTATCCCCTCGAATCCAGGAACACGAAGGTTTGAAACGATTAAGGGACCTAAGGGCCCTAACGGTCGAATCTCGACACCTAATTCGTTGAAAGCTTCTAGGCCCTTTAAAAGTCTACGAAGCCTGGATTGTAAAAGGAGCCTTAGAAAGGCACAGATAAAAGTTCCTAAACTGCATAAATGTAACAAGAGCCCAAAAGGTAAATAAGTTGTCTTTTAACCTTAGTCAACGGAGAAACCTCCTATTCAAAAGGCTAAGTTATTTGGGTCCTAAACCCAACAAGGACCCTCAGATTATGTCTGAAATAATAACCATGCGACAACATAAGTAATTTAAAACCGAAATACTTAAAAAAATGCATTACTATGCATTAAAAGGTTCGAGAGCTTAAAAATCTCTCCAGGCTCCTAGTCTATGAGTTTAAAAGCCTCTTCAGGCTCCAAATTTAAGAGTTTAAAAGTCTCTCTAAGCTCTAAAAAAATTCGAAAAAAGGCCTCATAAGGCCCTAAGTCTGAAAACCAACAAAAGGACTTAACATTTTTAAGAAATAAGAAAATAAGATATCAGGCACCCTGGTCATCAGCGACCTGAACCTCCACACCCTCCATCACCTGATCTTGAAGCTCGCCAGACTTGGATGCATCCTGGGTAGTAGCTTGGTCATTCACTTGGTCAAGCTCGGTAGGGTCCGGGACAACAGCCTCCGTCGGACCTAGACTGTCAGATAGCTGAGGGAGGGGCAGTTTCGAAACCGAGAAATCATAGATTAGAGACTTATCGAAATTTTCAACGGCTGAGGGAAGGAGAGCTACAAGACATTCGTGTTCTTCCTGAACGCTCTTGATCTCCTTGGATATAAGGCCTACTAGAAGCTCGATGTTGGCCTGAATTTCCTGGGCATATATCTGTGCAGATACCTCATCCTTCTTCTTCTTAAACTTATCCTTAATAGAATTAAGGATTTTCGATAAGCCTTAATCATCTCTTTCTTCCCAGCTCTCACAACACGTTTAACCTCATCCTCTTTGTTGGTAATCAGGTCCTTATTGGCAGAAATTAGCTCACCAACTTGAGCATCAGCCGTCCTTTTTGCACCTTCCAAAGCAAGGATCTTGTTACCTTTCACCTTCAATTCCAGGCTTAGATCAGTCACCTTGCCATCACGAGGTTTCAGCTGAGAGGTCAGCTCACCCACTTGAGCCTGAAGCCTCTAGACCTCCGACCTAGACTGGTCAAGCATGTTTTTAGCTTCCTGGAAGGCAACCTTCACATCTTCCAATTCTTGAACATCGGGGAAGTCGTTAAACATGTTCTCATACCAAAGGGTTGAATGATTAATGGCATTGGCCAGGTAAACACAAAACAATAGGAACATATTAGTTAAATCACATGATGAGCAAAGCTAAGGCAAAGAAAGTACACCAGTTACCTGACCCAAGTAGTAGGCGACGTCTAAGTAACCTGCTTTATTCTTCAAATTGTTGACGGCTGGGAGGGGACATCCGACATGCTTCATGTACCTCATCAAGGTGGCTAGCCCCCAGTTGTCATCCAGAACAGAACCAGGACCCCCGTGAGCAAAGTTCCATGCCCCAGGGGAGCCTCTGGTAGAGGAAGTGGAAGGCCTAGATGCCTTATCACCAGAATTAGAACGGGTCCTTTTAGCAGGGGGACGATCCGAGTCTTGACTACCTCTGGACAGATGGGGACTTGCTCCAAGTTTCTGAACGACATTCTCTCTGGACATAACGACCACATTCCCATAAGGATCAACACCACTCTGATCTAAGGGATTAGCCTCGACTCCTTGCTCCTGATTGAATTCACGAACCATTGAGATTGGTTTAACGACTTGAACAGGTTCGATGATCCATCATCCAGCATGTCTCTGATGGTGTCACGAAAGGAACCAGCGGAGACCTTGTCGTTTAAGCTCCCACGAGACTGGGAGCCCGCAGAGTGTTTGGTCTGTCGAGACCTGGCATCATTCGACCTGAAAGAAGGCTGGAGAGGCATCTTGTTGATAATTTCAGAGGTGTTGGCTTCGGTAGAGATGTCAATAGGGGCCTCGTCCTCGGAGGCTGTAAAAAAATAATAAAAATAATATGAAAATAAGTTCGTATGCTGGAGGGCAATCTAGTGAAAGAAGCATGACGAGTAAACAGTAAGGATCTTACTCTCAAGTGCAAATATCGGAATAGGGTCAGGAAAGGTGATCTCTAGACTTCTGGGAACCTGGCCTTGCGAATCTTGAGAGATGGAAAAGCTGACCAATTAGTAGAATCTTGTTTAAGCCTTCTGACTAGAGTTCGAGTGAGTTTCGGAGTGATCTGAGGAGGGTCCGAGATACCTGAAACATAAGCAGATTCGTTAAACTTTTAGGTTTGACAAAGGATAGCTATGAAAACAAAATAAAGGTCCCTAACCAATCAAACGAGTCCAAGAGGTACGCATCACGTGACCCACAGGGAACGTAACCAAATCAACCCTAACGAAAAAGAATTTCTGCCTCCAAAATTCATTGTTGACAGTAAAAGTAAAAATCCCACGACCAGGTCGAGCTGCGAGGTAATAAGTCCCTCCAGCTCCCTTGGTTGGGTTGCTTTCCTTGATGGAGTAAATATTAACTAAATCTTGGATTCCGAACTCAATGCCTTCCTCTCTAGACCTAACAATTAAACTCATTACTACCCTAATCACCGATGGGCATAACCGGGGAAGTGCAAAGTTATAGCGATCGAGAAGGTCTAATAAGAGATTGGGAAGAGGGGATTGAAGATGGCATTTCAAAATATATTGCTCATGAATGCAGAACCAGCCCGATGGAGCGTGTCCTGGGGTCTCGAGAGATGATGGAACTGCCATCAATTCCTTCGTAGCTCCGACTTTAACCATCAAGTTGCAGATTTCTTGGTGAGATAGGGTGGAAGCCTGATGTGGACCAAAGACGATGGCTACAGGTTCGACGATGGTTAGAACCCTAGAAACCATCTCCGTCTTTATGGCTATGGAATTAACTTTATCGATCATCGTCTTTTTGGTCTACCGGCGCTTACGACCTTCTCTTGGAGCTTTGGAGCTTCCGGTGTCACTTCTGGTGGATTCAATCTCCAGAGAAACGAGATAGGAAAATCGGAAAGAGATTAAGGAACCTTAAGGGGGATAAAGGGACTAGTTGCGAAAGCTAGAAAGGAAAAAGATCTAAGAAGAATTCCTAAAAACAAAGAAAAGTAACAATTGTTTAAGAGAAGGAGTTGAAAAGAACCTACCTGGGAGATCGTGAGATACGTGAGAAAGTGGGAATTAGCAGTTAATGACTGTTTTATATCTTTTCAAATCAGAGCGGTTCCCAAAGCAAAACCCTTCGTCTTCTTACAACCAGAGCCGTTTGATCAGATACAGTGAATCTTGACCCTGAGTTTGAAACAAACAAATCTCCACGTGGATATCGATAGCTATCCTTTGCAGAGGCTAATTATTGCGAAATCTCGGGAGGTTTCTTGTCCAGGCCCAACAAAATCTCGGACCTAGATATTGGGGGCAACTGTTGGGCCTAGATTTCGCAAGCCCAATAAAGGAGAAGTTAAGACAAAATACAAAGAGATGATGGACCATTAAACGCACAAGCCCATTATGAAAGAGGGGAGGCTGGTAAACAATGAGACAACGTCGTTTGAGCAGTCAAAGAAAAGTAGTTGTTTCCGAGATCTGTGGAGAGGAAATCTCAGAGCTTGGCTCCTGAATCCGGAAAAGACTAAGAGCTATAAAGAGGAAGGAGGGATCAAGATAAAGGGTGGCCGCATTTTAGGTTTCGAGACGATAAACATACATAAAAGAGTTCTTCGTTTTCTTTATTCAATTAAGTCTAAATATCTCTTGTAAAGATTTCGATTACAATAAAAAAAACACAGTCTTCGTTCAGTTCATCTCTAGCTCAAACGGGACTTGTTCCACTTTGTTTCCCACGTTTTATTCATTTTAAACCTAGTTGAAATTATGTGTGAGATCTAACCCTCACATCTTATACCCACGTCAAACTTGTGGTTGGATAATCTACACCAAATTTGAAACGAAGTGACGTCAAAGAGGCATAAGGAAGTGGTTTAGTGAAGATGCCTGCAAGTCATTGAGCAGTTGGAATATGTTTCACCATCAGAGTACCTAACCAAACTCTTAACCTCACATAATGATTATTTGTGTCGAACGACTTACTTGTCTTGTGTAAGACAAGTGGAGACGTGAGATAAAATGCACTTAGATTGTCATAGTAAAGCTCTGGAACTGAACTTTTAGGTAGACCAATGTCTCGCGAAACTGAAGCAATCCATTTCAGTTGAGCTGCATTGTCAAATAATGATCTATATTCTGCCTCAGTGGAGGATTGGAGACAGTATGTTGCTTTTTAGCACAGACAGTAGGTTGTTTTTTCAGCCCCAAAAGCCGCTTGTAGATCTTCTTGTCTCTAGACAACCAGCCAAGTCTGAGTCATTGTAAGCTGGAAGAGTTGAGTCTGTGTCTGAGCTAAAGGTTAATCCCATTTTCAAAGTTCCTTTGACGTAGCGTAGAATCCTTTTTACGAGATTAAAATTTGAACTGATGGGTAATGCAGTTTTTGCAGACATAATCAACAAAGTTGTGGAAACAGGTCTTATGAGGGCCAGGTACTGAAGTTTTCCGGCTAAACTTCGAAATAAGTTGGTTCATAGAATGGTTCCTTCTGATGTGGTACCTTATGTAGCTGAGAAGTCAGAGGAGTTGGCATTGGAGCACAATCAAGCATCCTTGCAACTTTTAGAAAATCCTCTACGTATTTCTTTTGACATAGAAGAGTCGTCTGTCTTGATATGTAACTTTCCCAAAAAATAATGTAATTTTCCCATGTCTTTCATCTTTAATTCCTTGCTTAGACTGCCAATAAATGAAACCAAGACAATGGTTTTGTTACCAGTAAGGGCCATATCATCGACATATAGCAGAAGTAGCATAATATCACTTCCCTTCTCCTAAATGAAAATTGATGGATCATTCTTGCTACATATAAAACCAAATTCCAATAAGTAATTGTTGAACTTATCAAACCGTGCATGTGGTGCTTGTTTCAAACCATAGAGGGCTTTCCTTAACCGACACACATAATCAGTGGGTGCTTTGTCAACGAAGCCTAGAGGTTGTTGCATATACACAATTTCTTATACGTCACCATGTAAAAAGGTTAATATATGTGTCTTCACAATGACACTATATGTGTCTACATAGTTTACACCTTCTTATTGTAAGAATCTCTTTGCAACAAGCCTTGCACGCAATTTATCCAAAGTTTTATCCGCATTCAATTTGGTCCTAAAGACCCACCTACATCCCAAGATGTTAATGTCTTTAGGTGGTGGCACAAGGTCATAAGTGTGTGTTTCCTTGATAGTGTCTGTCTCTTCATAAGAAGCATTCTTCCATCCTTCATGTTTGAGAGCTTCTGCAACACTCGTAGGTTCTGTAGAGATATTACTAGCATATCTAGGATTGGGTTTTGATATTGCAACCTTTTCTCTACTAGTCATTGAGTGTTGATTTTTAGGAATTACAAGAGCTATTGGAGTTCCCAATGGAGGGAAGTCATCATAAGAAAATATAGAGTCCTCAGAGGTAGATCCTGTTGGCGTTGATGGTATTGATACAGATGGTGATTGTGTTGTAGAGGATGGTGCATGTACATCTTCTAATTCTGTAGGTGTATCAGGTTAAAAACGATCATTTTGATTCGGAGTGATTGTATCATGAGTCATTTTTTAAGTCAAGTTATCTAGTTACAAAGTTGAAATAGGAACTTTGTTGTGTGACATTGTTTTCTGAAGTATCTTTCAAACCATCTCTCCAAGCTATTAGTAGTGGTGAAGCTGGTTCTGGAACAAATTCCTTATAATCATTAGCAAAAGGAAAGACCATTTCATATAAGAGCACACGAAAACTTATGTAGACTCTTCCAGTTGGAAGGTGTAAGCAATAATAACCCTTATACTTCTCATTATAACCCAAAAATACACACTTTAATGTCCGCATGTCAAATTTGTTTTGAGTGTAAGGCATAAGTGATGGATAGCAACAACAACCAAAGACTCTGAGAGATGTATAGAGTGGAAGTTTACCAAACATAATCTCATAAGGACTGGAAGAGGCAACAAAGGGTGTGCGTCGTAGAAGATTGCTCAGAAAATTGGATGTGAAGAAGACCTCCACCCAATATTGTTGTGGAACTCGGATGTCAAACATCATAAATAGGCTCAGCTCTATCAAATGCTTATGTTTCCTTTATGTAAGACCATTTTGTTGTAGAGTGTACGGGCATGAAATGAGTTTCTTGATTCCACATTGTGAAAGATTTTTCAGAAATTGATTACTTGTAAATTCACCTCCATCAATACATTGAAACATAGACATTCTTTGACTCAACACATTTTCCACCAACTTTTGAAACATTTTGAAGACAAAGAAGAAGTCTGACTTATGCTCCTAGGGTAGAACCAACTGTACATGAGTAATTATTAAAGAAAACCACATAGTATTGAAAGTCTTGCATTGAAATTACAGGAGAAGGTCTCCAAAGGTCACAATGGATCCTTTCAGGAGGTCTACAGGCAACATAATTTGAAGATAAAAAGGAAGTTTGAAGCTCTTTACAAGCTGGCATGATTCACACATCTTTGGAAGAGTCTTATTCATAATTATATACTTCTATTGAGATAGCTGTTGGAGAATTTGATGATTGGGATGTCCCTGTCTTCTATGCCATACATATGTACTTGTAACTTGCTGCCTTGTAGAATAAAAGTTCATGAACTAAGGATTCTCCAACATATACAACCCATTAGTTCTTGTGCCCTGTGTTAGCAGTTTTCTTTTCTGTTTGTCCTTAATTTTAACATTGTCACAATAAAAAAAAATTGCAAGGATAGCCATATATAAGCTTTGAGACTGACACTATATTTTTGGTAATACCTAGACAAACAAAAACGTATGTAAGAGGAAGATTACTTACTAAAGTTGGTAGAGCAATAGAGCCAATGTGAGTAACGGGAAGAAAGTCTCCATTTAAAACTAAGGCAAAGTCTGAACCTTGATACAACTAAGATGTTTGAAGTGATTCCCGAGAATGTATTATTTGAGCTGATGTCCCTGAATCAGGATACCACTCCTTTCCATTAGCATTTGTTTTAGTAATCCTTTGGGCAGAAAGTGTTTGATCCGTGTTTCAGATTGATAAGAATGGTCAAAGCGCTTCCAACACTGCGAAGCTCAATGACCATATCTGTCACGTATTTGACAAGATGGTCGAGAGGCCTGATTATGGTTTTAAGCATGAGAAGATGAACCACGTCCTGAGCTTATTCGATAATGAAAATCTCGTCCTCTAGTGGCAAAGTTATTTCTGCCTCTGTATCCTCTATTATAAGATCCTCCTCTTCCTTTATTCGAGTAGTTCTTCTGGTTTGAGTAGCCAGAGTAGTTTTGCGCAACAAAGGCTGGGTGAGGAGAGACAATTTCGGATGCACTTTATAAGCTTGAATCTTGTCTCCAAAACCACTAAGTTGGGACACAACGACCTCATAGGATGGTCTATGATAGGTAGTCATTAAGGTCTCGATAATGGTGGTGATAAATTCATATTCCTTATCTAGACCATGAAGAACTCCAAAGATTTTGTTATGATTAGTGACTAGATGGCCAATAGAACTTAGAGTATCACATATAACCTTACATTCTCTAAGATATTTAGCCATGGATTTGGTACCTTTGGTGATATTATGCAGTTTACTCAGTAGTTCAAATAGTCAAGATGATGAGAATATGTGGAAGAACTTTGTCAGAGCAAGCCAAGCATCATTAGCTAAAGGTAGATGATAAACCTCTCTAAGAATGTCTTCAGAGAGCAATCCCAGTAGCCTGACCCAAACCATTTGATCATATCTGAACAAGGTAGTGAAGTCAGGATTGCTTGTCTTAGTGGTGATGATGCAGCACATCTTACCTTTTTGCACAAGTTTTCGGTTTTCTATTTCTTCTAATTTTCCTTTTCTTGAGCTTTTCCTTTTCTTATATTTCCTAAACTATCAGCTTTGCTTTGCTATATATAGACCTCTATAGATTGTGAAGAGGATCATCTTAAATTAAATTAATACGAATAGTTTTATACTTTGAGCTTGCAAAGAAAAGGTTTCTTTTCAACTCTCGATCCTCTGTTTCTCGTGTAGAAAACATAGCTCCTTCTTTGCTTTTCGTGAAGGAAACAAAGATCTTGTTTTCTCTAAGCTTCTCGGGAAACTTGAGGAACAAGCTTCGTTTTGTGCTTTCGTCCATCACTTTTGGTATCAGATACTTGTCGTTCTTGTCGTCACTCATGCCGCCGAAACAACAGAACAAAGACAAAGAGGTTCACCAAGATGATAGGGTTGAATTACGAAGAACACTCCAAGAGATGCAAATAAATATGCATACGTCCGTGCAACAATCTCATGAGTCTTTACAACGAACTTTGCGTGAAGTTATGATAATGATTGGCCAATAACAAATCTGCAACGAACCTGTTATTCAAGACGACGAGGGTGCTGTAAACGAGAATCCTTTTGCCCCTCTTCAAGCACATGACTATCTTCATCATAATTTGAATTGTGGAAAAACCGCTAATGCCCGACGTTGGGAAAACGGATTCAAATATGATTTACCAGATTTTACTAGAAGTATTCGTGGATGTTGGGCCGAATCCGCCCTTGGCCCATTAACAAGAAGACACAAGCAGCGACTGGGCCGAAGAAAGGAGCAACCCATTAGCAGAACCGGAACCTATTGAAGACGATGCCGTCTTGGTGGTTAAGAAGGCTACTTCTGGTGAGAGATCTCCGGAGAAGATCCAGGGAGCTGGACACCTGGTCGAACGCGGAACCGTAGAAAGCTATAAGAGGAGAGGAGAGGGGAAGGAAGACGGGACCTCTTCCTCTCGAGATCATTTTACAAAATCTAACGCAATTAGCTAGCGTTCTTCAATAGATTAATTCCCATCTTTCTTGTAAAACAGCTTTCGGTAACACTTAGAAACATCTTTATTCTCTTAAG
>OVAN01007491.1:243-19593 GCA_900406275.1 Anastatica hierochuntica | reverse complement strand
TACCAGCATACCTTTGGATTACAAAGCTTATACGAGCAATGATTGAAGATTTCGGCGACGTTGATGGCGAATGGATCGACCCCTGCGACGTCAACGAAGAAGATCGAAGAAGAAACAAACCCAGCTCCTATTGGTTGATTTTTCTTTTTTTTAAAACTAATTAATTAATTCATGGATCAAGTCAGTAAGGGTATTTTCGGAAATCAACATTATCATAAGAGCATGAGGAGTAGTGAGATCATAGAGGTGTATGGTGGATTGATTTTAAACATTTAAGAGTATTTTAGACTTTGCCCCTTGTTAGTAAGAGCTTTTTAGGAATTCAACATTATCATAAAAGTATAAGGAGTATTGAGATTATGAAGGAGTATGGTGGATTGAGTTTCAACTTTTAAGAGCATTTTGGACTTTGCCCCGGTTCGAGTACGACATGGCTAGGATGAATTTTGCAGAAAATTGGTGTTTGGTTAGTTTTTAGATAGTTTCATTGTAGGATTCGTAGACAATTAGGGTTCGATTTTGGGCCGGACCTAAGAAATTGTTGATTTTAGGGCATTAATTGACTAATTTTGGCCCGAGGCTTTCAGAAGGGTTTCCTTGTGCCCTACGCTTCTTTTTTTTTGCAGGAAGCTGCAGAGGATCTTATTTTCCTCAGTGAGAACCCTCGCACACTTCCAGTTTTGCACCGATCTCCACTCTCCTACAACGGTGCATGTGCTCTCTTTGGGTGTTCTTTGAACCGGCAAGAATCTCTACCCTATTGTTGTTCCGGCCACAAGTCGCTTGCTGAGCAATACTCGAATTGGAACGATAAACCTTTTTGCATCTATGATGGCTTCCCTAAAGGCAAGGAAAACAGCCGTGACAAACCATGTTCAGCATGTCTCATACTCAAATCAAAGGACTTAAACGTTGGAATACCTCATCTCGATAGAGATGAGATCTTTGACATCTTACCGTGGAATCAAGAATCACGATTTAGCTTTGATCCCCTCTGCAGCAGAGACTGGCTTTTCTTCCACAAGCCACCTGCCCGATACAAGACAATGGGCACTGATACCAAAAGTTGGGTACCTGGTCCTCGCAGGCGCTTTACCATCGATGGTCAAAGCATTGATTCAACAACATTTAGTCTAAGATCCATGTCAAAAAAGAAGACTGATGCAGAGAAGCAAGAGGCTCTTAATAAGAAAGACAAGAAGAAGAAGCAACCGTCTTGGGTCCTTTATCTCTTCCAACACTCCAATCTATCCCTCTACTGTATGGCATACATCTCCTTAGCTCAAAATCCGAGTCTCTCCAAAGCCTCTAACCCCAAAAGAAAGCCCAAGACCCACGATGATCCCGGGAAAGATGACACTGACAAATTGACAGAAGAAAAGGAGGCTGCTGCTGCTACAAATCCTAAGAGTACTACTGCAGTTTGAACTGACTCTACGTAAAAACTATACTGCTCTTGTTTCTATCTCATAGACATTGTTCTTTACATGATTTGCTTTTTGGATGCTTGGTTTGAATGAATAGCAACAGTTTTACCTTAACAGTTGTGTCTTTACTAGCACGTGAAAGCATCCCCATTGTTCTTAATACCATAAATGGAAACTAAATACTGTTAGGACTCAATCTAACCACACTATGCCTTGATGGATTAATCTGATCTGAGTTTATGAATCAAATAGAACGCCTTATGGACAACCAACAGTCACAGAGACCAAAAACGGCGGTATGGTTTTAACAAAGACGACAGTAAGCTATAGAACTGGAAAAAGAGAATGAAATCATCTAAAGGGTTTGATAGTTACCTAATACCTAGTCAATGTAAGCGTATGAAAGCTAGTTCAAAAGAGTACTTTGCTGAATCTGTCACATACCAAATCAGTCCCACTCTTGAGTAACTCCAAGACTTACCTGCACTTCAAACAGCAAGCTCAAGCTACATTACCAAAGAGACAAAATATATAATGGAAATGTATCAGACTTGTGAGACAGATAGCAATGGCTTGAAAAGCAGAGAGAGAGAGAGAGAGAGGCTGTCTGTAATCCATAGTGAATGTGTCATCTCCAACTTTACCGAACTGAAGAAGCACCGTTTTATCTGTTTTCATTGAAGTTCTTTACTTCGGAATAGGTTTTCATAGACCGTTCACCAGAACCATGACTGATCATTGCAGTTTTGGTATGTGAATTTTTAGCACCTCATTTGTGGTTAAAGAGAATATTAAAATAAATGCAGGTGAATGTAAAGAAGAAAATTCTGCTTGGATTTATTGAAATGAATCATGTAAAAGAATCTAACATTAAGGACTTTTTTTCAACAACTTGCATTCTTTTTCTTCTTTCTCCTCTTGGCCGCAGATTCTTATTCCCTTTGAAAAGCAACAAAAAACCGGCGGCTAAGCAAATCTAGTGCTTGGACTTTGAAATCTCGGCTCTCTTTGGGATCTTAAACCTCCTTGACATCATCTTCTCCAATAACGTCATCATCTGGGATGAAACGTTTCCAGAATGGATGCTGCTTCCACACTCTTCCCATCTCTTCAATAGGAACCCCTTTTGTCTCCGGCAGTAAGAAGTAAATGAAGACGGTCATGATCAGAACCATTCCTCCAAAGAAGTAGAATAGACCAAACTTCATGTGGCAGAGCATCGTTAAGAAGAATTGTCCAATGAGGAAAGTGAAGAACATGTTGACAGAGACGTTGATGGCTTGTCCCGCTGGTCTGATTTCCAAAGGGCAAATCTCACTAGGTACTAACCATCCTAATGGACCCCATGACCATGCAAATCCTGCAACATAGATGCAAATAAAAGCTAGGATCCAATCCGCTGTGGCAGGCGTCAAGGTTCCAGAACCCGTAGTTCCAAACTTCAGACCGATCAAGGTACCAACAACGATCTACAAAATGACCCATCAAACAATCTCTGTTTAAGGTACAGAGTCATGATTTTATTTCATATATGCATTACAAGCTGAAAATGTTTACCTGACAAACAATCATTTGGATGCCACCTTCGAGGAAGAGAATCCTTCTTCCATATCTGTCGACCGCATAGATGGAGACAAGGGTAGAGACAACATTAACCACACCCGTAATAACAGCTGAGATGAGCGAAGCATCATCCGCGAAGCCAAGAGTTTTAAAGAGAACGGGAGCGTAGAACATGATGACATTGATACCAGTAATCTGTTGGAAGAAAGGGATCATAGAGCAGAAAACAAGTGCGGGTCTGTATTTGGACTGTTTCAAGATGTTCTTCCATGGGTGCTCCACTTTTTTCGCAGCTTCACAAGCATCACAAAGATCCTGAAACTCTTCGTCTACATTGTCAGCTCCACGAATCTTCTGCAACATTTCTCTCGCTTGTTCATACTTGCCTCTCTCAAGCATCGAGTTGGGTGTATCGGGCAAGACAAAAGATCCGATAACCATAACAACCGCGGGAACAGCAGCTAAACCCAGTGACACTCTCCATCCATTTCGAGCCATTTTAGATGTTCCATAGTTGATTAAGTTTGCTAGCAAAATACCTATGGTTATCGCCATTTGAAAACCAATGTTTAGCGCTCCTCGGATCTTTGCTGGTGCCATCTCGGAGAGGTAAACTGGAGTAGACTGTTAAGAAAAGAAAGATGACAATTGATGAGCCACAATTTTAAACTGAAAACGTTACAATACTTTAGATTTTTCCTGGTATAAACCACGCAAAACAGACGTGAGAAGCGTGTTGACTGACCTGATTAGCGAAGCCAACACCGACTCCGAGCAACAATCTTCCGATGATGAGCATGGCGAGGTTGACAGCAAAGGCGTTAAAAAGAGCACCTATGAGGAAAGCCGTACCTCCTACAAACATGGAGATCTTACGTCCGTACTTCCTTGTGACAGCAGAAGCTGCAAAGGAAGACACAAGAGCTGCGAGATAGAGTGAGGATGTGAACAATTGCAGCAACTGGTTATCAAATTTGCAGTAAGCCGTTTCGCGCCTTGCATTGTGCATTTGTTTATCCACCTCTGGGAAAAACTTGCTCAGGAACTCCTCCATTGATGTCACTCCTCCTGTATATAACAAGAAAAATACACACGTTAAAACTCATTAAACTTTAACAATTTTTAATCGAATTGAATATATACTTCATCGTTTCACTTGAAGTGATACATAAAGATATAATGTGCACAAAATATCTACTATTACTCTTTTATCTTAGGAAACCAGAGAATACAAAAAAACACAATATTACAATAATAATAATATAACATAAATGAAGTTTGGTTATTTAAATATAAAATGTTTAATAGTTATTCAAAACCAAAAAGGAAGACATATGTTTTTCAGTCAAAACCGAACTTAAAACTAAAAAGTCAAGTGTCCGAATGTGAAATTTACGGACCTGAGATTCCGAGGTCGTAACCGAAGAGGAGGCCTCCCATGGCGGCCACGATACAAGTGATGATGACGAAGGCAGTGACTCCGCCTTCATAGCTTCCACCGCCACCACCATCTGATACAAAGGCTCCTCCGGCCATTTATTTCTTATTCTTCACTTATTCTATGCTTTTATTATTATTATTATTATGACCTTTTTGCTTTGTTATTCAAACACACAAAACTTGAGAGCGTTTATTTCCAAAATCTTAAGACCTTGTGAGCTTCTTATATAAGAACTTTTATTCATCTATTATTAGCAATGGATTTTTGATATGAGCTGTTAGACATTTACCTTGACGAGTGAATAGGGCAAGTGGTTTTGGTTTTGTTTTTTTCATTTGTTATGTCCTTTAAACCCTCTTTTAGTGGAGAATTATACTGTCTTTTTAGACTGTTTCTTTTTTGTTTTCTTTTTACAGACAATTTCCGCTTTTATTTCTGTAACTTTCATTACATAAAGACTGTAAGAGATAAAGTAGAAAAAACAGTTTTTAGTTTTTTACCCTGAAAACAGAATCTTGTAATAAAAAATTGTCATTTTTATTTTCGTGTTAGACATAATTGAATTTTGGGAAATTTTGCTAAATAAGAGACTAATTTTATCCTAATATGCCTTTGATGATTTTAACGGGAGAAGTAAGATTTATAATAATGTAAATCCAAAATTGTCCCAATAACTTATACGTTTTACTATTTATAAAATTAAAAAATATTATAAACACTAATTTTTTTTTATTTTCGTTAAACTTTTTTAACAAAAATTGGTAAATATTTAAAAAACTTTTTTTTCCTAAATCTCTAACTTTCTACGCTGTTGTGACTTATTTTCAATAAATCGTTTGTACCTTTTGAACTGTTGATTGGGATGAACCGAAACCATTTCCATAAGAACACTAACTCAATTTGGTGTCTTGTGTAAAAAATTTAAGAACAAACTATATATAAAAAATGGAAAATTTGGTTTAAATAGCCAAATTAAAACTAACTTTGTCTCCATATGTCTTTGATGATTTCATTGGGAATGTTTTTCGAACTGACACGTCATCAACGAAGTTCTACAACTTAACACGTCACCATGTAACTTTCATATTATGCTGGAATTTGGTTCGCACCTAGGTGCGGGATAACATTCAAAAAACTTTTGACATTTTAATAATTGCATAATTACTGATTTGTGTTACATTAAGAATCTGTATATGTATTTATGTGATTATTTGTGTTACATTAAGTATAGACCTCATATTATGATGGGGTAATTATAAGTTTATGGTTATAGTAGGAGAGGGTAATATTTCAAAAAGTTTTAGACATTGCATAATTATGAAATTTTATGCTTATAAGATTTGTAAGTCATAGAAAAATTGATATATGTGTTTATGTAATGATTTCTTTTTATAATTAATATAGGTCTTATATTATGATGTGCTAATCATAAGCTTGTGGTTAGAGTCCACAAATTTTAGGTGTACAAAAACACAAAACAGTTAGGTTTGACCACTTTAAATAAAAAAAATTGTCAACGCAAATTGAATTAAACCATGTCAAAATAAAATTGACCATAAGATAAGAATAACAAAATTTGATAAGAATAAACATAAGTGTTAAGACGTCAAATTTATTCAACCATTTTATTATCTAAATTACTAAAAACTTCTTTGAAAAAAACATTCATCCAAAATATCTGAGTCTTTCTGTCTTTATTTTTATATAAAAAATAAGCACTTTTAATCATCTTTTTGTTCTCACTCTAGACAATGCAACATATAACTTTTTATGAGAGAACACAAGTCTAGGAAGAAACAATCCTACTTCTGTTAACGATTGACCTTGAATTTTGTTAATGGTCATTGCAAAAGCAAGCGATACAAGAAAATGTCTTCACCACATTTTAAAAGGCAATATCAGATCTAGTGGTGTAACTACAAATTTCAGAATAAGTACATTATCACAAATTATGTTTCTTGTTATAACATTTTTTTTTCAAAACGTGGTTAGCCAGCTGTGCAATTTGTATCCTTGTTATGTTGCATAAACAATTCTTTGGATCTAAATTTTTCAGCAACATAATAGGGACGCCAATCTTCAAGCGTAAGATGTGATTAGATTATCCAGATATGTTCAAACTCTTTAAGAAATCGAGAGTAAAAATAGGATTTTTGGATGATTCTAAATCCGTAGGATCAATATTATCAACACTTAGATTAATAAGGAGTGGGTGAGCTCCCGCTATCGACATGCTCTGGTGGTGGAGAAGTGTAAGTAATCGATGTCATCAATCGCATGCACCAGTGGATAATTATCTGGGAGCCAATCACCATCCAGAGATAGGGACGTAGAAGGAGTTTCGACCGCATGTACCATATCATGGTTCGAGAAGGGAAGACATCTTCACGGAAAGTAACATCTCGAGAAACAAAGAACTCGTTGCTTTCAACTTCATAAACTTTCCATCCTTTTTCGCAAAAGGGTGTCCAACAAAAACACATAACCGACTTCTTGGACCAAACTTATCCTTAGTCTTCGAATTGACGTGAACATAACAAGCAGAACCGACCACCTTGAGTTGATTATAGTTTGGCTTAGATTCGTGAAGCATCTCATAGGGAGATCAACCCTTATGTAAGGATGTCGGAGTTCTATTTATCAAATATGCAGCCGTTAAAATAGCTTCACCCCATAATTTAATCGGCATGCTAGCTTGAAAGAGTAAGGCTCGGGCGACGTTTACGATATGACGATGTTTGCGTTCTACTCTGCCGTTTTGCTGTGGAGTAGATACACAATAAGTTTGGTGTAAAATCCCGTGTTCTCAGAAGTAACACTAGATTTGTCTTATACCAAATGTGTTAAGGCTCGCCACTGTGCCAGTGTAAGATCCGGAACATGAGCGAGATTTGAAGATGTAGCATGTGCTGTGACCGGAGCATTGGAAGAGGGCAACAAACCACGACCTCTACCATTATTACCGCGACTACCACGCCCCCTGCTTCGTCCACGATCATCTCTGCTAGGCCACCACTCAGGAAAGCCAACCAGCTGCCAACATGTTTGCTTGTCATGGCCTGTCCGCCCACATTTCGTGCATGTCATAATTCGCAGACGCAAGAGTGAAGTATCCAACAGTTCATGTTGTGTAGCCACTGTCTGCTCTTGCCGAACCGAGTTCAGGCAGTGGATCCACGCTTATGATGGTGGTGCACAAACCACCAAACCGAGCATCATCTAAACCCATAACAAATTGGTGCACCTTTTCTTCCTCTCTTTCTTTAGCTATGTCTTTCACAGCTTCACAAGTGCACGTAATAACAGAACGAGACACTTGCAACTCCTCCTACAACTTTGACAAGTGACCAAAGTACTCAAGGACGCTCTATCCTTCTTGGCGGCACGACGCAAGTTGTGATTTTAATAGATGCACACGAACCTAATTGCCTACTGAGAACCATTTTTTGAGATCGTTCCAGAGGAGGTGAGCATCAGTGATGTAATTAACTATTGATCGCACCTTCGGTTCAATAGACGAACGGATCCAACCGACTATCATTGAGTTAACTGTTAACCAAAGATCAAGAGTTGGATCGTCAAGCGCCAATTTCTTCAAGGTGCCGTTAATAGAACCAAGTTTTCGCTTAGCTTGCAAAAAGTTAAGCATCTCCGAGGACCACTTATTGTAGTTCTCACCATTCAAGATCACTGGAGTTATTAAGGCACCTGGATTATCAGACGCTGAGAGGGAATACGGCGATGAAGATAAGGAATCTAAGTCTGTGATCATCGATCATGTGCTTTTTTTGCTAGTTGAGGTTTCAATAACAACCATGATGTTACGACAAAACACACGAACTCTCTGTTTTGGATTAAGAAAAATAGAGCACTACGGATCTAGAAGACTCTCTTTTGAAGACGTTAAGAGAACCTTTAGATCAAACGAAAACTTGACAAATGAAATAGAAGAAGCTTTTGTCGTGAACAAAGATGACAAAAGCCCAGAACTTTGCTTTTCAAGAGAGAAAAACAAAACGATGCGGAAGAAACAGATAACAAGAGCCAAAGAGAAAATTAGGTTTTAGGTTCTTTTAGCTATGATACCATATAGAAATAAATGCTTAGGAAACTCTCTTGCTTTATTTACAATTACGTTCAACTATATATATACAAGTTCTAGATTCTTGATAGATACAAAAGACCATAATTAAATCTAGGAGATAAAGACTTATCTAATACAACTTGAATTAGGAATCCGTAACTTGCTGTCCAAGTTACTCTAACCGTCTATATAGACAGGCGAACCTTACACATACTTACCCTGTCTATGGCCGAAGGAGTTTCCGTAGATTCTCTATGACACACCTTATTAGTAATTATCATAGACTCGTCTAAGTGGGTCATGCCTAATGAAAAGAAGGTGGGTCAATTTTGATTTCCTTTCCACCACCATCACCGTCTGAATTGACATCCTTCATATATAATTACTCAATGAAGTAAAAAGAACAGTACCATGGAGATTTAATATCAAAGAAATTTCATAGGTATAAAAAGATATGAAGGGT
Organism: Anastatica hierochuntica; assembly: GCA_900406275.1. NCBI lineage: Eukaryota > Viridiplantae > Streptophyta > Magnoliopsida > Brassicales > Brassicaceae > Anastatica > Anastatica hierochuntica. Next base: position 10,615 of record OVAN01007491.1, on the reverse strand, counting down.
ATACCTCCATAGTAGCGGTCTGAGTCTTTTCTGACTAGGTTAGGCCTATCGAAAAATGAAAGGGGTTCGATTTGTATTTCATTTTCATTTCCACTAGTGTCAGAGTTGCCAATCTTCATACAAAAGTAGACCTACTATAAGAACTTAGTTTTACTTTTAAAAAATACCAGTAATGGTACAAAATTTTTAAAAATTCAAAATTATTATGAACACTTTAATATGCTTTGTATAGTGAACAGTTGTAAGTCATATATTATGAATTCAAACCTTCTCGTTCTCTGTATGTATATAATGAAGTCTAATTTTCCATATCGGGTTGGATCTATAGTATCTTTCGTTAAACCGAGGGACTCGGTTGTACTACCACCTTGAGTAGTGTGTAGATTATAAGAATACGTTTCAAATGCATTAGATTCAATTGTAATTGGATAAATAACTTATCATCAAAATCTCCCAATGCCACTGACCATATCTTCCACATTCTTGCAGACATCTCCGATTACCATGCCGGCGTAGCTTGATGTTTTACCATCAGAAAGCAAGCCTAACGATGGCCCAACGGGAAATTAAGTGAAAAATAAGATTAACAAATATACCAAGAATAATTAAATAGTTGTACTAAACTAAATAAGCAGACTACTTTTACACACTAACCAGTGAATCCACCATCAACAACACCCTAAACTTTAACCATAGGGCTACCGTCAAACATTTTGTCATGGACATCATCATCTCCATATGGTCGGCTAGGACTGGTTTGTGACTTTTTACTTAGCTGATCGCTTATTGTTTAGACATCTTCTTGCAACTTATTAACAACACCTTCAAAATGATCCTTCAGACTACTAACCAATGTTTTGAAAATTTTACTTATACGCTCAACGTATTCTTCTATAATCGATTTACACACGGTTTTCAAAATAGGTGTATCCGAAGCTGCATTAGAAGAAATGGTTGGCCTTTGAATGGAAGGGCATGCGTCTATGTCCTTCCCTTTCTGGTTTCTTACAGCACGGAGGCGATCTTCATCTATTTCTTTAGTACTAGACAAAGGGTTTCCAATCTCCTCAAGATGTTCAGCGTCTGAACCATCTCCTTCCATTTATGTTTTCGATCGTTTGGTGTCTATAATCTGTGAAGCCCGACACCTCCTACCCATGAGTTATGCTCGAAAGGATATTCCTGATCAATCATGAATAACAAATAGTCGACAATTAAATATGCGTCATCATCTTCAATCTCCATTTCAACATTAATGGTTTCAGCCTCATCTTCAATTTTCGACTTTACCTTTGCCTAAGAACAAGTAAAGAATTCAGCATGATGAGATAGTAGGTGTAGTAAAACAAAACAATACTACTATTTGATAGTTTAGATGAAATAGTATGACTATTTCTTACTTCTCCTTGCATGTTTAATACTCGAGCTCGTTCGATGTTTACATTCAAATTTATTTATGCTACAAACTTTGGAGTGCCATTGGATCTTGAATGTAATTAACTAGATCTTTTCCTTTAAGACTTCTGAGAGTGAGCAGAAAAGAGATCCCCACAGATAATTGAGAAATTCTTCAATGACATCTAGCATCTCAAAGTTTTTTGAGAAGTTGGGCAACACATTTCATAATCCAACATTAGCATTGTCAACCTGAAACGTGTAACGAGTCCTTATCCTTTTTACCCTACAAAAACCTCTTATGAATCCAAGCTGTTGACGGTCGATCCTCCTTCCCAAATAGTTATTTAACGAGCCATCATTTGATTTAGAATCTTCCTTTATTTTACCTTTACCGGAGTGTTTTTCTTTCTCGTATGCATTACTGACTTATTACAATTTAAGCCGCTAACAAGAGCAAACTCTTTAACATCGTATCCAATTGGCTTGCCAGAAAATGACCACCATAATTTGTTACTCTTCTTGGTGACCAATTGCCTGAAAAGTATGTAGTGGAAAAACATAATAGAGAAACTATGGTTTCCCATTTGCAGCAAAGTACAAAATCGAGAGGAGGCTAACATATCCATATGGTCATCATCTACTGCCAGTTTAATACCTTCGATCTATCAAATTTTGAAATAGTTGTTCACACACTTACTCTTATATGGCTCTTCACCAATAGCAAACATATGCAACAATTCATTAACCTCGCTGAAATCCATCTATATTGATCGACAAAAATAGGTAATCAGAAAATTATAAACAAAACCTTGAAATCGTAGTACCATTTTAGAAAAGTAGGACACTATGCACGAGTAGAATACTATTACAAATTGAAATAGCAGTAGTTGAAAATCTCATCTACTTGGGTAGATGTTTTTAGGATGCTAGAACAAAATTTCAATTTCTATGGAAATTGTCAGTCAAAAGAAGATTAGAAAGGAAAATAGTTTTGTAAGATGCATAGTTAAAAGAATTTTCATATTGTATGAGTCGTATCAGATATCATAGATTGTATATAAACTTATTTTTTCAGAAGGGCACCATCAATTTGAGAAAACCAGAAAGAAAGAATAGTGAATTACCGAAATCCAGAACCAATAGATCATTTTAAACACTGTCGATCTATTTGCGATAAGCTCCAAATGGATTTCGAAATAGAGATTCTACACTCCCAATTTAAAAGCTCCGTCGGCGGATTCGTGGGTTCTAAAGAGACCTCGCTTTAAGAAGAAGGCTCACGGGTCGAACAACTGTCGCGTGGAATTTCTCGACTCGATTCGGCGTTTTTACCAAGTCCCGGCGGACGTTGAGTTCAAGGTGCCGAAGCAAGGAGAAAGGGAAGATTCTTCGCCTGACGGCTTTTTTACGTGCTACAAAGCATACCTGATGCACTGCCGATTATGGTTTCCCATCCCGGGGGCCATAGTAAAGTTTGTTGAGCACCTCAGTATCTCGTTTAGCCAGCTTCACCCCGGTGCCTTTCAATACCTCGTCGGCCTCTTAGTCTTGGGCTACGAACGCGGGATGAAATTGAACGCGAATTACCTTCTGGCATGCTATCTGCGGCGGAAACGGAGTTTCCGTTATGGTACACCCTTCAAACGAAGCTCGATATGAAGATAATCATGGTGAAGACGTCCAACTTCCACGGCTGGGAAGACCAATTTTTCTTCATTCGTCTAGACAACTCGTCCGTAGAGGGCGAGTTTGTTTCTAACTTCATATGTGACTGGGGTTCCCTAGGTATCGCTCTTGGTCGTTATGATTTTCTATTCTGTGTTCGGTCGATAACTTGTTGCCCTCTCGTTTTGCAGTTGCCAAAGCCCCTTTCTCAAAACCGGATGATTTGACCGAAGTTAGGAATTTCCTACGATGCGGTCCGTCCCAATGGGGTTACTTTTCTCCACAACGGGTCCTTAATGTTGTTGAGCATTATAAGGCTCGAGCTCACACTCGTGCTGCAGAGGAGTTGGAACGGGACACAGTCGACTCTCCCGTATGCGAGATGCCTCCTGCTAGGGAGAGGAGAAGATCCCGAGGGAGCGTTGGAACGTCCAACAATGGGTCCAGAGAGAGAAGAAGATCCCGAAGGAGCGTTGAAACATCCAGCGGTGGATCCAGAGAGAGGAGAATGTCCCGAAGGAGCGTTGAGACATCCAACGATGGGTCCGGAGAGAGGAGAAGTTCCTCGAGGAGCGCCAGAACGCCCAACGACGGGGAGAGCATTGCCGGAGACGAGCGAGGATTGCCTAATGACTTCTTCGGCGGGGACAGAGCTGGCACGAGTGGAAATCCGTTGCCGTCCTTCGGGGGAATGCCCAATTTCGACGACTTCCCCGCGTTTGACGCACCGTGCTTCCAGACCGCGGCCGAACGGGGAGTCATGGGATCGACGTACTATGAGGAAGCCTTGCGTCAGGGCGTGGAGGCTAGTTTCGCTATCCCTTGAAGTGATTTCGTTTGTTCGTGTCATTTAACCTTTCTGAGGTTTTTTGTAGGGACTTCGCAAAATGGATGAGGCCCTAAAAGCCAAAATTTCGGAAGCGAGGGCTGCCGAGCTAAGGGTGGAGGAACTCGCGGAGGAGAACGCTCGCCTGAAGGCAGAGATTGCAACAACTCCTTTCCGTGAAGAAGAATGGTCACAACATCACGCGTCACGGATTCGCCGTGCATTTAGAGATGGGAAGTGTGAAGCTGCATTGATCGCTGAGGAGCGTTCACGACAGTTCGCGGTTGACTTCGCCAAATATCAACGCGCGTATCTATTGCATGGGGAGTTCTGCGAGTGTCGCGGCTCAGTTGGTGCTTTTCTCTCTACCACGCAACCGAGCTATTCTTACAGGACCGAAATGAGGAAGGCGGAAGCCCGGAAGGATAGGCGTGTGAACACCGAGTCTTTGGTCCCCTCAATCGAAGAGAAGATCCAAGGTCATTGGGACCCGATTCCCGTTTCCCCGAACTCAGAGAAAGTGGTTTATCCAGCTCGATGCGAGGGTGATGAGGTTGATCAATGCTCGCATTCCAATGGCAATTGAGGACTTCCGACCACCGGTTCTCATGCTCCCCGGGAACGACAGTAGACGGGGTTCATTTATTTGTGTTTTGGCCGTATGTGGCATTTTTCTAGATTGACGGGTTCGGCCGTCTGTGGCCGAGGATCCTTGCTGCTCTGGCGGCTTTCATTAATAAACGAAGAGATTCAGTATATGGAAGGGTACAAGTTTTTGTTCTTGCGTTGGTGCGGAGGAAAGAATACTAGTTGTCATCTCGCATCTAACTCTTTTCGTTGACCGTCCTACGCTTTGCTCGTTTTAAGACGTTGCAAAATTCCATAGAATTTTGCGAGCGTTTTGATAGGAATGAAGAGACATGGTTTAAGATTCTCGTATCGGTTAGATATCATGCCTAGAGATGTTAGAGACCAGTGTGCTGGGTTTAGGGCAAGACCTAGGTTTACTCTCGGTTTTAAGGGGTGCGGTGACTAATCCGGCTTACGTATCCTGTCGCGATTTCAACCTGATTTTGTACCGATTTAGAGTTCGTGATATGTTCTCGGCTTATATGACTTGTCTGGTCGGAATCGAGCATCTCTTCAGAGACAATTTTTAAGTCATCTGGAAGTGCTGACCAAAATTTTGGATTTCTTTTATAGCGCGCTATTATCCTAGTCGGATGTTCGAGGACCAATTCGAGAAAGGTCAGGTGCGTTTTTTAAGACGGCTTAAGTATTCGTCGGGGCGAGCGACGAGTATGGTGTGAGAGCGAGTGCTCGTTCGTAATTTATAGTCGCAGTCGGACTGTTTTTGGTCGAGTTTGGAATTATGCTTTTTGGAAATTTGCAACGTCTCGCTCCTTTTTCGAAAATCTTTCCGTTTAGTAGTGTAATATGTTAGGGAGCATATTTTAGTCAAGATACGCTTAGATGGATACAATTTCATCGCATGATTTTCGTTTCCGGGTTATATGATGTTACTTGGGCGTTTCTAGCGAGTCGTGGATTGCTATGGTTGCCGCAAAATTGTTTGCGATATGAAGTGTTTTTACGATAAAAGAGTATTGCGAGATCTCTTGGAAATCGTACTGCGTTTTCTTATTATCGAGAGAGTCGTTTTCTTATTACCGAAAAAGTTTCAGAAATATCGAGTGCAAATTGGACATTCTAAAATGCGGGAATATACGAGTATACGTACACCCACTCTGTAATAACCCTCGCGATCGGATAGAATTTTGACCAAGTGGCCGAATGATGAGAAGCGGAAAGATGAGTAAGCCACTTGGAAGAAGGCAAAATTTTTAAGTTGGAATCCGAAGGAAGTAGTAGCACGAATGGATTCCTTAGGAGATTTAGTGGATTGGAAATGCCGACGGTTCGACCTAAAACGCCTTGGATGATCGGGAAAATTAATCGGGATCTTATTCTTAGACCATTAGAGGAAAAATGGCCTTGGGAATGAATGGTAAAAATATTCCCCGAAGAATTATGCTTCCCGATTACCCGGCATGTATACGGCACGTTCGGAATTGCGTAACGATCGTCCAGTACGATCGGATTCAATCAGGAACAGTTTGGCACCATCGGGTACGTTCGGATTAGGAGAATTCGCGATCGGGCTCTTGTTTGGACACAACATTTATGTGTTTAGCATGCTTATGAGAACGCCACATAAGCGCCACGTGTCACCCAAGGAGACAACCTTGGTGTCTCTTGGGGTGACTAAGCCATGGGATGGTCGAGCCTATATAAGGCCATTTGCTCACATCCAAATGATCTTTTGGGGAGAAACTCGTGTATCCGAGCATATTGGAAGAAAATCGCTTGTGCATTTTAGTGTCTGGAAGAAAACTTTCTCGTGCCCGAACTTGATCCTGAAGAGTATTCACGTGCCCAGTAATCGGAACACCATCTAGTTATGTTACTCGTGCATCCGAACGTACTGGTGGTATTTTTTAGTGCGCCCGAACGTTCCGAAGGAAAGTCTCTCGTGCCAAGTTAGTTTCCGGAGAAACTTTCACGTGTCCGAGCGTGTTCGTACCGAGAGACATCGTGCACCACGATCGGGATCTCTTTCCGGTAAACTAGTCATCCCGAATCGTGTATACCCGTGCACTTTTGTTACCGATCATGTATCCGATAACACTGATCATGTTTCCTCTCGTGCACCCGACCGTGTTCATTGTTCGGATACTCAGGAATAGCTCGGTACCGACTTGGAGACTTAGGGAAAATGTGTTCGGGTAATTGCTAAGTCGCGTTCGGAAGCTGTTCGGTTACGGTAAAGGATCCGGTAAGGGTTTTCTCTCTGTCGGGATGCTCGGTTAACCTTTAGTTACGGACTGAATATGATTTTAGTAATCGGTTTAAGTGCATTTAGGTTTGTGTTGGGGAGAAACTTGGCAAAATCAGTCCGTGGAATCCCTGACAAAGAGCTAAACGCTCGGTAAGTACTCGGATCACCCGAACGTTGATTTCCGAGTAACTTTCTCCGAGTCGTACCTGTCGAATAGTAATACCCGAATGCTAACCTTGTGTACCCGACTGTTCCGAATATAGGTTTTCCGCGAACGTTAGGATCGGCGGCGCTCGGCTGCTGTTTTCTTTAGTCTTAAGCCGAGCTGGAGGTTCAAGGTGAGTCTCAGTTAGGGTTGTGTGTTGAGTGTGCGATTAGCGCCTGCAAAACAAGAGTTACATGGTTGTGTGCTGCATGTTGATTGAATGCATGTTATTATGTGATTGCATGAGTTGAGTGATGCATAGATCTAGTACGATTAGTGTTATATGCATGCTTTGCGTTGTATCGTTTGGACCTCGGTTTGGACGTTGCAACTTGATTGTCCCGGGTTCACTTAGTGAATTCGGATTTGCTTGCGAACGGGTTCGCTTGGTGAGGAAATCGTAGTATGAGTCCGGCACTCGGGAGAAGTGTCGGAAGAGTCATTGGTATCCACCTAGAGGCCATAAATTGTCGGGGCCATACCAAAATTAGTTCCGGCAAGTTATGTTGAGCACGGTGATAGGGTTAGCGACCCTCGACCGGTGCGGGCAGGCCGAATGACGATGCGACAAGTTTTCGGGCTATTGGCTTTTTAGACTTTGTGTCTAGAGTCAAGAGGCGCAAGAAAGGATTTGGTTTGAGAGGTGGAATTACCAATGGCAAGGGGCAAACCACGATGATCCACCGGGATCAACCTCCCATATAAGGTGGATGTGAGTTGCATTGCATAATATATGTTGTGTGTTTATGTGTTGCAATGCATGATGTTTGCTTGATTTCTATTATTGCACGTCTGGTTTCGATAGGATAACTTAGATCCGATTCTCATTGAGCAAAATAGTTGCTCATTAGACTCTTTTTTTTTTGTGCAGGAAACCAGTAGAGGGTTACCTTACGGGCGTGAAGGAGGCGACTAACCGATGTAGTTTTTTCCCCCTTTTGCTAAAACTTATGTTTGTAAGATATAACGAACAGGTTTTGGAGCGCTAGGCTTAATGTGTATATGGTTTGTATGAAGTTTAACACTTAACTTATGTAATGTATAAAATGTTTAATAACTAAAACCTAGGTTTCACCTAAAACGGAGTCCTGGTCGGGGACGAACCAACTTGCGGATTAGTTTAGGACGACCGGCTGAAGGCTAACTCCGCTAGGGATGTACGTTCGGATTTTGGTTCGGGATTTCCTGAATGCGTTTCAGAGTTCTTGATCCGAGGGTTCGGGCGTGCATCAGTAGCATCTCCGGTTTAGTAAAGGGTTAGCTTAATTGGCCGTACATGTTCTTGTTTGATTGTTGTGCGGTTAATTAAGTTGACTTTGACCTAGACCGTATCGGGGGTGTTACAATGAAGGTGGTATCAGAGCATGGTTCTCCAAGCTTCAGTGAAACTTAGTTTTCAAGGATTTATCGAGTCAAAGGGGTCGCAAAAATGGGGAAATTAGGAAACCGGTTGTCTCCTTTACTTTTATTTTAGGATGGGAATTAGGATTTACCTTTGTTCATGTTGTAGATGGCTATAGTCCGACGGGGACGTGGCGTAGCTTTAGGAGCGGCGCGTGGCGGGCATACTGCACTTGCACCTCGGAGGAGTGGACGCACGATTTTTGATAGTTTCCCCATCTCAGATGATTCAGATGATTTCCGCATACTATTCACAAAATCGGTAGGCGATACTTCTGATATGGATGGCGTCATCTCTGATGGTGACTAGTTTTCCCACTCTCCTCGATCTGAGGAATCGCGAGTCTGTGGGAGTTTAGAGCGAGTCTCAGTTGTTAACCCGTCTATGATAGCTTCCTCATCCTACCAGCTCTACCCATGTACTTCACCGGCGCCTAGACAGTTATACTATCGAGGAGTACCCGTTGTTCGAGGAGGATTGCGTACGTGAGCGATGGCTCGCAAGACCGTATCTCGTCCAGAGACTTTAGCATTATGCGATCGTTGTGGCCATCGGGGACATCGCTCATCGGCGTCTCCTAATGTGAGGAGTGCAGCACAACAAGAAGGACTACGCACACGGGAGACGGCACGGAAGACAGTGCGCCCACCGGAGGCACTGACCCTATGCTACATTTGTGATCGACGTTGACACTACTCAATAGCCTGTTCTTATCTGACTAATGCTCAACCCACTCCCTTTTTCGCGATATGTACAGTATGTGGTCAGAGAGGGCACTACGCGGGGGCATGTCCCCAAGCACCGGGGCCTTCTCGTCGTCAATTAGTTATTAGATCTAGCTATCAGGATAGGACGACCAATATGGTCGTATCGTCTGATCCCCCGCCAGGTATGTTTAAATATTTTATATGCATTGAATGTTTGCATGGTAAGTATTTCATGAAAGTATTGCATGATAGAAATATAAAAAGAATAGTGCATAACTCTTTGATAACAGTTCGTGTTGATATTGCGTGCTATATATAGTATTGACTGGCAAAATATTATGATATGGGTATATAGTTTGTTTGGAATTGAGATACGCCATGCCGGCCTATGGTGAATCTCGCCAGGTAAGTAAAATTGGAAATATAATTGTTTTAAAAAGTATTAACGAAACGGATGATGAGAGACTCACCTACGTTTCGTTCGACATCCTCGAAGATGTCGCTAGTGTCCTAGAGTTAAGTGTTAGTTAGTTGAGTCCAGAGAAAGCTTTCATGAAAATAAAAGTGTAAGGGAGAGCCCCTAGAAAACCTTGACCGAGCATTCATCTTGTGCGGACGGCAAGCATGACCGGATGCAACTCCGGATGCGATTTCTGTCGCGCTTTGGATCTGCCAGAGCGACGTCGCGTGGGAGTGTCTTTTCGGTCTCAGGTTGGCTGTCCACATCACGTATCAGGTCTTTGATGTTGGTTACCTTTGGGAGTTCCCCTGCGAGTAGTTTTGCCGCAAGCCTCGCTCCGAGAACCTTGTAGTTCGCGGTGTAGTGACCTTTCATCTGATGGAACTCGCAGAAGGCTTTCTCCTCGTAAGACGTGTTCCGCGTCCAGGTATTTCCCGAAGTTCTCCCTTGTTCAGATTGGGAGTTAACGGCATAGTTGTGCGCACCTCGGAGATCTTCTCCCTCGTGGTGGACATACTTGTCGCTTCGGGAAGCTTTCTTCTTCGATTTCTGCTCTGGGACAGAGTCTTTCGAGGACGCCTTCGACGGCTTATGCTTCTGCGATAGGACCTTCATCTCTTCTTCGATGATTATGAAGTCCGTTGCTTTGTGAAGCGCGTCCTGGATTGTTCGTGGTTTCTCGAGAGAAATCCACTTTCTGAACTTTGACTTGTACCAGAGTGTCTTGCGGAGGGCGTCTACCGCAACCTTATCGCTAATCGCGCTGACTCTCGACATCACTAATTTGAACCTTGTCATAAAATCTCGAAGAAATTCGTCTTCGCATTGGGACAGGCTCCATAGATCAACTTCGGAAGTTTCTCGATCCAT
>OVAN01007490.1:0-19593 GCA_900406275.1 Anastatica hierochuntica | reverse complement strand
AAAGCAGTTGTGGAGGCTTATACATTTCCCACACTCGTTACTCGCTAAAGTATTGAAAGGCAGATACTATTGGAAGGACAACCCCATGAAGGATAAAAAATTTTATTCCCCCTCTTATGGGTGGCGCAGTATTATTTCGGCACGATTTATTCTGGAACGAGGTCTCATAAAGCAGGTAGGATCGGGCACATCTATTGCAGTCTGGAGTGATCACTGGATTCCAGATCAATGGCCCAGGCTAGCACGACGGAAGGGACCAAATTACCCACCTCATCTTTTGGTCAGCCATATGATCGACCGTCGGACGATGGATTGGAATCATAATCTTTTAGATGAATTCTTTGATCCGCGGGATATTCCAATTATTAAGAGTATCCCCATTAGTAGGCTTGATTCTCCGGATAGAATTATTTGGGCTTTCACAAAAAATGGTTCATATACGGTGAAATCGGGATACTCTGTCACCAGGAACAGTGCACTTACGGTCCAGGAGCCACAATCATTTGGTCCAGATTTTAAACCATTGCTCGCCCAAGCATGGCAAATTACGGCACCGTCAAAACTCAAGCATTTCCTGTGGCAAATAATCTCGGGTAGTTTAGCGGTTAATTCTGGGTTAAGATCACGGGGTATAAAATGTGACACATTCTGCCCAAGATGCGGTGTAGACAAGGAGACGATTAATCATGCTCTCTTTGAGTGTCCCCCGGCGTTGCAAACATGGGCTCTCTCTGGTATTCCTTCTTTAAACGGCACCTTTCCATGCCAGTCTATTTGGTCGAATATGGATTTCCTTTTCTGGCGAATCCCAAAGATTGATGCGGATGACATTAAACTACAAGTCTTTCCCTGGATTTTGTGGTTTATTTGGAATGCGCGAAATGCAAAGGCATACAATGGGCTAGACAGAAAACCGCATGCCATTTTAAAGATAGCACGGAGTGAGGCACAAGTTTGGCGGGACGCTCAGGCTAAAGACAACGTATCGAATGGGCCGTCTTTGCACATAATGCCTAGAGTGGAGGGGTTAGTCTGTCAAGTGGACGGTTCCTGGAAGGGGGAGGACACCTTCTCGGGCATCGGCTGGTTTGCTTACAGAGTTGGGTTGGATGGCGACTTGATGGGCGCTAGGGGCCAACACCGAAGCTTATCCCCCCTTCACACTGAACTTGAGGCTCTAGCATGGGCGATGGAATGTCTACTCTTAAGAGGAGAAACCCGAGTATCTTTTCAGACAGATTCTTTGGAGCTCGTGCGGATGATAGGAGATCCTGATACCTGGCCAGCGTTTTCCACACAATTGAGGGAGATCCAATATCTAAGATCGTTTTTTGTAAGTTTTTCCTTCTTGCATTTACATCGTTCTTTGAATTGTAAGACTGACAATCTGGCACGGAGTGCAAGGTTACGGTCATCTATTTTTTCCTATGTAAACTCGGTGGTTCCGGCTTGGATTTCTGAGCCTTTTTAGTATTTTCTTTGTTGACAAAAAAAAAGTTCACCTTATATTTAAACTTAGCAAACACTGAAAAATGTTTAGTTTTAACTATAAATTCACAAATTTAAGCTATGCACTAATTTTAAATTAATAAAAGATTATCTCGCGCATTCGCGCAGATTAAATCCTAGTTTTATAATGATTTATGGTGACATAGTAGTAAGAAATTTTTTTAATTTGATTTTTCTTTTACAAAAAAAGGTTAACTTTTTTTTGTAATTCGAATCAATCCTTTAATACACATGATTAACTTAAAATCAAAATATCTAAAATCGACCAAATTTGAATTGGAACCAATACACATGACAATAGTCGCAAGGATTCGTGCTTTCTGTGGGCTTCGTATCAATCGTATAAACGACGACGGTTAACTTAAACACCGGAGAAATCTAAACTATACGGGAGGCCTTCCAAACTTTTCAACAGAGAATACTGTGTAGATTCACTAACCCTAATGATATCAATTCCAAACTTTTCAATTTCACTGTGTAGATTCACTAACCCTAATGATATCAATTCCAAACTTTTCAATTTCACTCTCAAAGTATTCTCTGCTGAAAAGAGGAAGCAGAAGATCGGGACAGAGAGCTAAGAAGAAGGCACATTACTTTCTCTAACCTTCTTTGATTTTCCTGTGTAGATCTTTGAATCACCTCGGATTTTACTGATCGATCATCTTTGAATCTGAGTTCTGTTTCCTATCTTTTTTCAGTACTATTTAGTTAATTTGCTTGGATTTCAGTAGCCATTGATTTTTCCTGTGTAGATCTTTGAATCACCTGGGATTTTACTGATCGATCATCTTTGAATCTGAGTTTTGTTTCCTATCTTCTTTGAGTACTATTTAGTCAATTTGCTTGGATTTCAGTAGCTAATCTCAATGTAGCCTCTGGTTTCTGTTATTGATTTTGTTATCATTTGTGTTTACTTGATCACAAATGTTGTTGATAGCTTGGGATTTTGTGATCTTGCTCTGGATTCTCTATACCTGCTTCATTGATCTTAATCATTATGTATTCTTTATTGCAAGGTATGGACAATGGAATTCATGATGTTCACATCTTCAACGGTGAAGAGTATGTCCTGGTGCATGAGATGATACAAAGAGTTCAAGTGTTGAGCTCTTTTAACATCAACAGATGTGTTTTGCTCCTCATCCAATATGGCTGGGATGAGGAGCGGTTGAAGGCAGATTTGACTGCTAAAAACAACATAGCAGCAGCTTTACAGCACACTGTCGATCCAATCAACGATCCCTTGACTAAGAATGTAAGTTTATACTTGATTATGCTCACTGATATACTTTGTTTGTATCTTCTTACTGGGTGACTTCTCTCAGGATACTTGTGAGACATGTAGACTGCACAACAAGTTGGTAATATCTGATTGTGGTCATTTGACATGTCAGAATTGCCTAACTTTGTTTGTACAACACTCCCTCATAGAAGGTCGACCACTGATCAAATATCCTAGCTGTGATGAAAAGTTTTTGAATCCTTCCTTCATACTGAGTTTGGTCAATCCAGCCACCTCTTTGGCTTACCAAACCAAGTTGGAGGAAGAATTTAGATTGGGACAAAACTCATTTATGAAAATATTCGTCGTAATTAACCTATAGTAATTTCATTTTTTTCTTTAAAATAAATTTCCGTTAAAATTGTTTTAGATAAACTTTGACAAAAAAACTGTTTAAGATAAACTATTAATTATTTCTATATTATAATTAAAATAGTTTTTCTTAGCTTTTTAGTATTTACACTTTTATTGTTTCAAAAATCAAGAGTTTCTTATTTATATAACTAATTAATTATACATTAATATTATATTCAAAACTACATTATATACTTCGAAATATATTTTGTTTTAGATTATTTTTAGAAATAATTAGTGTAAAAATGATTTTTTTACTTATTTTTATAATAAATATAATTATTTTGATGATCTTTTAAAAAGATATCAGTGAATCTAAACTGAGATTTTTTCATTTTACAAACATGATTTTATTTTGTATTATATATATATTTTTAATGGCATTTGATGCAATACTCTAAGTGTCAAGCCATTTTGGATGTTTATGGGACTATGAGGTTGCATCTGGACATGTGATTAATTTTGATAAATCGTCAATTATGTTCGGCCAGAATGTTCCGGATCAGACCAAAGCGTTAATAAAGGCAAAATTGGGTATTTCCACAGAAGGGGGCATGGGTAATTATTTGGGAATTCCGGAAAGTTTGGGCGGGCCGAAAAACCAGATTTTTAACTTTATTAAAGAAAGTTTAGGAGAGAGAATTAATGGATGGTCTTCCAAATTTCTCTCAAAAGGAGGCAAGAAAATTCTGATTAAATAAGTGGCTCTTGCGCTCCCCAACTATGTCATGTCATGTTTTAAGCTTCCCCAATGGTTACTATCACAGTTAACGTCTGCGATTGCAAAATTTTGGTGGAGTTCCAATGGATGTAACCGCGGTCTCCATTCGATTGCATGAGACAATTTATGCATTCCAAAAGAGGCAGGAGGCTTAGGCTTTAAGTCTCTAGAGGATTTTAATACGACCTTACTGGCTAAACAATTGTGGAGACTGATACAGTTTCTGGGATCACTGGTTGCACGAGTATTATAGGGGCACTACTTCAGGAAGGTTCATCCATTAAATGCAAAAAAACCTCATTCACCATCTTTCGGATGGAGGAGTATTCTCTCGTATCGAGACTTGTTGAAAAAAGGAGTTAGGGTCAGAATGGGTTCTCGAATTAATACATTTGTTTGGCATGATCCATGGGTACCGAATGTAGATCCAAGACCGGCAAGAGGCAGAGGAAGTGATTGGCATCCACGACTACAAGTATAACATTTAATTGATCCCCTCCACTCGAGAGTGGCATTTGCCAATATTACATGAATTTATGGATCCAGAGGATATAGGGTTAATTCGGGGTATCTAACCAAGCCGAACCACAACCTACGATGGTTTAGTTTGACACTATACTAAATTCGACCAATATACAGTAAAGTCGGGGTACAAACTTCTGAATGTGGAGATGGTCAATCGGATTAATAATAATGGTTGGGGACCGGTCTTGGACACTTTGAAAGCATTCCCATGGACAGTTAAGTGTCCACTGAAAATTTAACATTTTATGTGGCAAATTATTAGTGGGAGCTTGGCGGTGACGACAACGCTAATTGGGAGAGGAATTTCTTGTGATACTGTGTGTAAACGCCGTGGTCTTGCAGAGGAGACCATCAATCATGTTTTCTTTGAGTGTGACGCGCTTGGGCATATTTGGAATAGTAGTAGAAACCCGGCAAAATCAGATGAATTTCCATCACACTCTCTATTTTCAAATATGGATTATCTTTTCTGGCGAAATCCACATCGATATCAACAGCGAATTAGGGATCTTTTCCCATGGGTCTTATGGTTAATATGGAAGGCATGGAACCAAAAGGTTTTCCAAGGTGTTCAAATAGAAGTTGCGGACATTCTAAAAAATGCGGAGACTTAATTGCTAGCCTGGGAGGAAGCACAGTGTACTCCTCCGACGGTTACTGATAGGGAGACTATGGAGGGCACAAGGTCAAACGGTCTGCGTTGCCATACAGATGGATCGTGGAAACAATCAGAACCTTTTACTGGAATAGGTTGGACTTTTCTTGACAGAGAAAATACGGTAGTTTAGTTGGAGCGAAGTGTCTCCGTCGAAGTCTTTCACCTTTACATTCAGAGTTGGAAGCGCTACTGTGGGCCATGTCAGAACTGCTAATTAGAAGAATTCACTGCCAGTTTTTTTGAGGCAGATTGCATGGAGCTACTTACGATTCTCCAAAACCCAAATGATTGGCAAGCTTTTGACACTTACATCCAAGAATTTCAACGTCCTCGTGGTCAGCTTCCAGGATTCTCCTTATCCAAAATCCCGTGCACAGCGAATACACAAGCAGACAACCTAGCTCGAGGATCCCGAAGTTTACGATGTGATTATTTTTTTTGTAGATTCCACTCCTCCGAATTGGGCAACCAATTGCGGAATGACTATTTGATTTAGTGTTTGGTTGATAAAAAAAATGTACTTCCCAAATAATAATATAGAGATAATTTTTTTATAATGCTTATAAAAAAATTATCTCAAATTTGGACCGACGAGGAACAAAAATATAATAATTTTATGATTCAACATCCTTAAACGAATCCTAAGGTTGGGAAAAAAAACGAATCAAAAGTTGGAACACGAATCCGATCAAAAAAATTAGAATTCGAATCCAAAATAAAAAAAATATCCAAACGAATCTTGAGCCTCGACTAATTTGGATTACAGGTATACCATAACTTGACCCATCCCGAACCTGGATGAGTTTCCAAACAAACCAAAAAATTTGAGAACCTCGCTAAAAGTCGATCTCAAATTTGAACTCTAAATCCGAATAAGTATCCGAAGATATCCAAAAATTTTAAAGTAGTAATCCAAAATAAGTAACCAAATCCTACAAAAGTAATTTAGTTGCCGATTTCATTTTTTTGGGTACTCAACGACGACTACTTCAGATAAAAATGTCCGATTTGGCTGGAAATACCTGAAATACAAAAAGAACCCAAATTCACTCGAACAAAACCAATTCAAATTTCGAAAATACCAAAATGGATCTTGTAGGGTTGGAGTCCGAGATCCGAAACTGAGCCGATCCGAACTCGAACAGGAACCCAAACGCAAATGGCCAATTTTATCCTATACTACTTCAATCGTTTTTCGTACATGAACAAACACACAGTGCATCATCCTAACTAAATAACTTTAAATTCCAAAAAGTACATGAACTTTAATCATGGTATCGGAATATGAGTTGATTGTAACATAAGTCACTACAAAAAATGACGATGTTTTGGTTGTCAAAAATCAACCAAATGCAAGATTTAGATGTTTTTTCTCTAAAAACTAAAAACTAAGATGATGTCATTTTTGTCATAAAAAAGTCATAAAAAAAGGTAACGTCATTTTAAGTTTTGTTGACTTTTGATAACCGAAACGACGTCATTTAGAATACCTCCAGTATTATTACCCGCAAATTTTAATTAAAAGATTAAATAGAAAATCAATTTGAAGATTTTTTTTGTCAACCACACATTAATCAGGAGTTCACTCTCGAATTGGATGCCAACTCAGTGGAGCGGAATCTACAAAACTAAAGTCATGGAAAAAAGTACGTGAGTGTCGTGCCAAGTTGCTAGCTTGCGTGTTCGCCGTACGTTGAATGTGCATCAAAGAAAAGCTCGTGAAGAATCCACAAAGAAACTTGTAATCCTGAATTTGCGTATGAAGGGCTGACCAATCCTCCGATTGGCGAAGAATACCGGTTAGCTCAGTGTAGTCTGTTTTGAAGACGCGACAGTCAATATTGCGGTTATGAAGTTTTGACATTGCCCATAACAAAGCTTCCAACTCTGTATGAAGTGATGAAAGACCCTGGCACTGACATCTTGCCCCCATCGAGATTACTTTGTCATCTTTGTCTGTGCAGATCCAACCTAGACCAGAAGTGGGATCAGTTTTCTTCTAGGATCCATCTATCTGACAGATTAAACCATTTGTCATGGTATGTTCCACATAAGACCTTGCCTCCTAGGAAGGGGGCAGTGGCCTGCACTTGTTTCCAAGTTGTAGAATATGTCTTTGCAGACCGTATGATTTCATCCACATCCAGATGGACCCCTTGAAAATCCTTTTGATTTCTAGATTTCTAAATTAACCATAGTATCCATGGGAAAAGATGATAACGATCGATATCCCGAACCCTCAATGGATTCTGCCAAAATGAAAAGTCCATATTAGTATAAAATGAATTGGATGGGAATGCCCTCATCCTTGTCTGATTCAAATAGAGGTTCCAAATATGTGAAATAGATGAACACTCAGAAAAGATATGATTAATTGTCTCCTCAGCAGAACTGCATCTTTTGCATATTGTGTCACAATGAACTCCCCTATGAACTAGTTTAGTAGTAACCACCAAACTTCATGTTATATTTTGCCGAAGAAGATATTGTATCTTCAATGGACATTTCAATGTCCATGGGAATGCTTTCAAAGCTTTCAGCCCTAGTCCCCAGTCGTTATTATTTATTCGAGTTATCTCCAAAGAGTTAAGGCGTTTGTAGTCCGACTTAACCGTATACTGTCCCGATTTAGTATAGTGCGAGACCACACCATCATATGTAATGGTACGACTTGGCTGTAAACCTCGAATTAATGTTATATCCTAGAGATTAAAAAGTTCTTGAAGTAATGGCAAATGCCAGTCCCTCGTTGTTGGATTTATCAATTGTTGAACCTGTAGCCCAGGATACCAAAGACTACCCCGTCCTCTGGCTGGCTGCGGATGGACGTCTGGAATCCATTGGTCGTCCCACACTGAAGTATTTATTCCAGAGCATATCCTTATCCTTACTCTGTTCCTAAGTAGATCCTGAGTTGAGTAAATACTCTTCCAGCCGAAAGAGGGTAAATGAGGTTTTCTTGCGTTTAAAGGGTGAACCTTCATAAAGTACCAGCCTCGTAGGACCCGAGCAACCAGTGACCCAGAAAACTGAATTAATCTCCATAAATGTTTAGCTAATAAGGATGTGTTAAAATCCTCCAGAGATTTGAAGCCTAAGCCTCCATTCTTTTGGTATACATAATTTTCCCCATGCAATCCAATGGAGACCGCAATTACATCCATTGGAGCTCCACCAGAATTTAGAAATCGCACTAGTCAACTTATTCGTTAACACTTGGGGGAGTTTAAAACATGACATGACATAATTGGATAGCGCGAGAGCTACTGATTTAATCAGGATCTCTTTGCCCTCTTTGGATAAGAACTTGGAAAACCACCCATTCACTTGGTCTCCTAACCGTCTATGACAAAGTTAAAAATCTGACTCTTGGAACCCCCCAAACTTTCAGAGATTCCGAGATATGTTCCCATACCGCCCTCCTTTGAGATACCTAACATCGTTTTCATCGACACCTTCGTCTGGTATGAAACATTCTTCCCAAACATAACCGAGGATTTATCAAAGTTTATTACTTGCCTCGATGCTCATCCATAATCCCGCAGGATATCAAGGATTTCCTGACATTGTGAACCCTCTTCTTTACAAAAGAAAAGGTTATCGTCTGCGAAAAGGAGATGTGATATTGTCGGGCTGTGATGAGCTATCTTGACACCCGTTATAACACTATCGTGTTCCTTCCGTTTTATGTTTGTAATTAGGACTTCCGTACATATAATAAAAAGATATGGTGATAAAGGATCACCTTGCCACAGTCCTCTCTGGGGGACAATATTCCCCGTTGGGCGACCATTAAAAAGAACCTTGTATGAAACCGACCTGACACACCACATTAGCCAAGAAATCCACACCTGCCCAAAACCTAATTTCTGTAGAACAACCTCCAGGAACGACCATTCTATCTGATCATATGCTTTGCTCATGTCTGTCTTAATAGCCATAAAGTCATGCCGACACTTCTGATTCGTACGCAAACCATGAAACATTTCCTGGGCAATTAAAATATTATCTGTTATCAACCGCCCTGAAACAAAAGCCAAATGTGTTTCCGATATGATGCGTGGTAGGATCTTTTTTAGCCGCAGACACAAAATTTTGAAATTATTTTGTATGCCACATTACATAAGCTAATTGACCTAACCTCTATCATTCGCTTAGGTTGACCCGTCTTTGGTATAAGACAAATGTTAGTCACATTCAACCTAGCATCGAACTTCCCAGATCTAAAAAAATCCCTTACCAAACTGAACAAATCCTCTTTCAAAATCCCCCAATAATGTTCAAAAAACATGGCTGTCATCCCATATGGACCGGGGACTTTTTCAGGATGCATTGCAAAATGCGTTGTCCGTACTTCACTTTTCGTAACATCTCTTTTTAATGTTTGATTCATGGTATCTGTAATGACTGAATCCACAATCTCCAAAACCTGTGTGAAATCGCCCATCCCTGTTGGTGTAAACAACTCATTGAAATAGTCAACTACTATGACCTCCATTCCTTTCAGTGATTATTCCCATGAGCCTTGTGAATTAAATAACCCCGAAATTCGGTTTCTCGCTCGCCTCTGCTTGGTCGTGGCGTGGAAAAACTTTGTATTTTTATCGCCCTCTTTTAACCACAGATTTCTACTTTTTTGTTTCCAGAAAATCACCTCCTCCTTGTAGGCTTCGTGTAGTTTCCTTTTAATATCTACAACTACCTCCTGAGGAACCGAATCATCATTATGCGCTTCCTCCAAGTTTTCCTTTAGCGACTCAATTTTCTCCTTCTCTGGTGGCACATTTTTTTCTCCACCAAGAGATTGAATTCCTGTAATTATGGATTTTATCCATAAAGGTTGGAACCCTGAAATTCCTGGTACGTTGCCAACCCCACTCAACAACCTCTACAAGACCCTCCTTTCCTATCCACCTCTTATCAAAGCGAAAATTTTTGTAGTACTTTTCCGCCTTATAATTGGATTTTAATAATATTGGTCGATGATCTGACCCGATTCTGGCTAAATATTCCACCTTTGAGTGCCCAAAAATATTATGTCATTCCTCGTTTCCAACCGCTCTATCCAGTTTACACCGGATATTTTGTTTATTTCGCGTTCTTTTCCATGACAGTTGGTCTCCTGCACACGAGAATTCTGTCATACCGTAATGACTCAACATCTGATTAAAGGGAACAAAAGATGCCGCAGATCGCATCTTTCCCCCTTTTTCTCATGGTTTCCGGTTAGTTCGTTTATATCGCCTTTTATCAACCACGCTTCGGACCTATTTGTTCCTATCTCCATTAATTTGTCCCAAACAAACTACCGGTTTGCAGCCACAGGGTCTCCATAGACAAACGAAATCGCAACTTTAAACCCATAAAAAGATGCATTAACATCAATAATACGATTACTAGAGAACAAAACATCAAATTTTATTTTATTATTGTAAAAGAGAGCAATACCACCACTCAATTCAATAGGATTCACAATGTACAAATTATTAAAACCAAATTGAATTTGAAAATTTTTTTAAATGGGAAAAAGATCGTTTAGTTTCTGATAAGAATACAATATCATGTCTAAATTTATTCCAAATGTCACACAAAGTATCCGCTGTCAAGTCTCTTCCTAGCCCTTGACAATTCCAGGTCATGATCTTCACGGACGAGCCGGTGGATTCATGGGAGTCACCATTCCTTTCTAAGATACTTTAGGAAGCAACGTACCCCTCATGCCTCCTTTAGCCCCACCATCCCCTCTCTTAGTTCCTGCAACACGAAAATACGACAATTTAGAACCATGTGAAGCCTTTGATATTTTCCCATAAAAATCCACTCGATTTTTTGGCGAAACCAATAAAACATATGGAATTTCCTTAAGTTCATTCCTTTGATCCTACTCGGACTTTTACAACTCCTATTGAGACTACCTTTCTTAGTATCCAAATTAATATCTTCCAGCTTTGAAGCTATTCTAGCAAGAGACGAATCAAAACTAATAATCGCACCTATACCCTCTGTTGGAGCCAAATTTTCCATAGCCTCCGTATGTTCCAAGTAAGAACCATTAACGACATTAACTGGATCAACTTGCACCTCAATATCCAAATCTGGGTGCTCCTTATCCTCTTCCAGCCCCTGACCCGTCGTAACCATATCTTCACCTTTCTCTGGTAAGTTCGAGACTTCATCCCCATCCCCCAGAGCCTCCTCATCCAACATCTCACCATCCTCGACAAGAAGATCATCGTCTTCCAGAGAATTCTCATTTGAAACACACTTGAAATTCTCAGAAATAACATCTCTTGCCATGTTAATATCCTTTCCTTTGTTAGCCATAGAGAAACTCTGTTTCCGATCTTCCGACAAATTCCCTTGAACGTGTTTAGAGCTTGTACCTTAGGCATATAAAAGCTTCGACCAAGACGATTGTCACCGATGTGGCACGTGTGAAGAGTTGCCCTCCTTCACCCGAGTATCTTTAGAACTAATCCGGTTATTTCCACCCTTGTAAACCTTTGATCGAGGCATCCGCGAGGCTCCACTATGAACATCACGCCTCAACAACTTCTCATCATAAGAGTCTCCATGTCCATCGTGACCAACCACAGTGTCTTTGTGTGTCTTATCCCTACCAAGAGAGCCCCTGTTCTGAATCCTCCTCAATCTCTTTGAAATCACCAACAGCTTTACCCACTGATCTGATCGTATCTTCCTCCCACAAGTGCATCGGTATGTCACCTACCTTGACCCAAAACGTGATAGCCGACGGGTACGAAGAGTGTACTATTGGTTCCCATCTCACCAATGAAACCATACACCCGTCAAAATGGTAAGGATCGAAGTTGAGAACATCCAACAAGTCTCTCTCGGATTGAAAATTGAAACTGGAATTTACCATTCCCTAGATCACCCCCTTCAACCTTCCCTTCCAACTTCCATATCTTTGGGAAGTTAGCGAAGAGGCTTTCCATTCGTTGAGCCTCTGGATTCATTAACCTCCCGATGAGAGTTAGCGAAAACTACTTCACACGGCGAGCAAACCTTGCCGCTGACAGCTTGACAACCTCAATACGCACCACATAAGAACTCCTTGACAACCCCAACTGAGCCATTGCTTGAGCAAACAAAAAATCCAGACCAAACCAGAGATACCTCGTTGAAAAAGGAACAAAACCAGAGATAAAATAGATGCACTGAAACTTGTGAGAGTGATAACCAAACTTGTAGCTTCCTTCGACATATATATTGTAGCCTTGAAGATCCTCGATCATCAATGTGAGCCTTACACTTGATTGCCGAATCCGTGAGAGAAAAGGAAGATCCCTAAACTTGTAACCAAATTGAGAGCCCTCTTCGTCGAGAAGATCCCGTAATCAACTCCAAACAATTTTCTTTCCATAACCAGCACCATCGCCAGAATGTTGCTAGCTGGAAGATTTGCCAAAATTCCATCTAAATCAGATCCCTCTCCTCTCTTGAAAGCTCGATCGAAACAGAGGAGAAACTGTGTTCCAAGCTCCCTTAATTTTCGTTGAACCTCTATTGGCCCGTGGATCGAAACAGATCCTTTAGCTCAAAGCCACTGCGAAACTCTGCCATTAAATCCGATCCACAACGTATCCCCCTTTCTACCAGAAAAGCTCCGAGATCCAACCATCGAGATCTCAAAACCACCCGACCACCACTTCATGTTGTCCTTGAGAACCATTAAGCTTGCTCGTTGGTGGCGTTAAAACTGATCGGAGCCTTCACTTTTTCTTTTTTGAAACCGTCATCGGAGAGAAAAAAAAAATGATATTAAGATTTCATATGTAAAATGTGTTTTGTAATTAATTTGAAGATTAAAATTTTAATTAATGGATATTTTATGGTTATTGAGTGTTATTTCGTAAACAAATTACTTATACAGGATCGGGTGTTATTAATTTATTTATTCCAGATTATTATCCCAAGATAGTCACTAAAGAAAATTTTCAAATTTGTTGCTTATATTATTAACAAAGAGGAGAGAGAATCACGATCAAAGGCTTCAAAGCTCTTTTTTTTTTGGTGTCTAATAATCTCACGCACGACGCTGAGACAGAGAGAAAAGACCTTCCCTTTACCTTCTAAATCATTTTCTTCGTCTTCTCCGATTGAATTCCAGATCAGTTAGAATGTAAGATTCTCTCCCTCCTAACATTCAATCTCTAGCTTTTCTAATAAATTTTTGATTTTTCCCCTTTCTTTCCATTGCCTTATTCTCGATCTCCATCTGGGCTTATTCGGATGTATTCGATTTCGAAACTAGGGCTTTTTATTTCAAGTTTCAGGAGATTCTTGGTTTGTTAATCTTTTCTTATGGACTTGAAGAAAACCTCCATTTTTAGGGTTCTTGGGTTCGAGATGAATTTTTTGTTGTTAGGACCATTGATCTCGAATCTCGATCGTTAGAGTTGACCATTTAGATTCAAAAAGTTTTTAAATTTATAAAAACCAGTCGTTACCTGATGTCATAAGCGAAATTTATAAAACTTTTTTGAAATTTTTGTTTGCAGAAGCTTTGTTGTTCATCTTGACTTTATTGGTGGTTGTTGAAGCGTTGTAGCTCTTTAACAGTTGATGGCTATGCAGTCAACGAGTTGTTGCTGCTCGTGAAGAAGTAGGAGGAGAATTGAGATATAGAAAAAGATTGCCTTTTGTTATAAGGTTGCATTTTCTCTTAGTTATGTCGCCTTTCGAATGCACTGGTTTTGATATCTCAAGCTGTTCTGTTCATCTCGCTGAGTGGCATCCTTTGGAATAGTTTAAGTTCATCGGGTTTGAAGCCCTCGAAAACCCTTTCGTTACGGGGGTAAGATCTCTTTTGTTTTTACCGCGGTTTTGTGTTTAATCTACTTGGATGCTCAAGTTAGGATGTTAACGTCGATGTTTCTTTTGTTTTTGTTACAGGTTAATCTGTTAATTTCAGCATTTTATATTGAATTGTACTTTTGAAGAGCGGATTTTTTTGGGGAGAATTAGATCATGTTTCGTGATAGTTTTTTGTTTGCCCGAACAATGGGTTGCTTTGGATGCTTTGGCACTTCTAATAGAACCCGTCAATCACCTGAGCCCTACGATGATGATACAAATTCTAGTGATGGAACTAGCATTGTGAGAGGAGAAGAAGAAGAAGATGAAGAAGTAGAGCAGAAGAGCCGCTCTAAACGATCTGAGGAAATTTTGCAATATAGATTAGATAATGGATTAATCTGCAGGCAATTTCCAGTGAAGGAAACTAATGAACTTATCCGCGGAGAGGTAAGTGACCCTTTGTGCCCATCTCTCTTATTCCTTTTTTCTAGCGAGTGTATGCACTTATAGTTATTGCTTCTCAGAATATCACATGGTGTGTGACGTGTGTCTATCTATCTGACTTTTTTTTGTTGTTTAATTTTCAGGATGAAGATGGTAATAAAATGATCAATGAGTATGTTCGTGAGCGTAAAATCGGATCCGGTAGCTATGGTAAAGTGGTGAGTCTGGATCTCATTCTCAATACTATCCAATACTATTGATGTATACTTCAAATGCGTCCCAGGTTTTAGATTCTTAACATTACTTTTTTTTGCATCTACCACAGGTTTTATATCGAAGCACTGTAGATGGCCAGTATTATGCTATCAAGGTATACTCTTGTTTTCTTTCTTTCGTGAAACCTTTTCTTTTTCGTCTAGCTTGTGTTTATGATGGTATTCATTTGAATTATGATCCTTCAATATAGTGCAACCAGTTAAAGTGCTCAACTGATCACTGGTACGGGTTAAAGCTCTCTTGACATATTGTGATTTAATAATTGGGTTTACAGGCATTTCACAAGTCGCATTTACTAAGGCTACGGGTTGCACCTTCAGAGACTGCTATGAGTGATGTTCTTCGTGAGGTACCATGGCTTAACAGCATTTATAGTGGTTCGTTTTAGAGAAGTTGTGTTTACCCCTTTCTATCTCATTGCTTTCAGGTTATGATTATGAAAATTCTGGAGCATCCTAACATCGTCAATCTCATTGAGGTGATAGATGATCCCGACACTGATCATTTTTACATGGGTACTTATTTTCCTCTTCTCTTCTTTATGATGTTTTGATATTTTACTCTCGGTGGAAAGAGCCTCTTATCTTACAATGTTCGTCTTGTTGCTTTCTCTTAGTTCTCGAATACGTTGATGGAAAGTGGGTGTATGACGATTCTGGACCGCCGGGTGCTCTCGGGGAGAAAACTGCTAGAAAGTATTTGCGGGATATTGTTGCTGGCCTGATGTACCTTCATGCTCATGTATGATCTTCATTGTTTAACATGCTTCTCTTTCTTCATGGTTCAGCATCTAATACTGTCTTCATACTGTTTCTGTGGGGAAAAAACAGAATGTAATTCACGGGGACATTAAACCCGACAATCTGCTGGTTACTAGTAGCGGCACAGTGAAAATAGGAGATTTCAGTGTCAGCCAAGTATTCAAGGTAAGTAGTTATATTTGAACCATTGATCTTTATTAATTCTTGATATGGATCTAGTGACCTGAGTGTTAGTATCTGATTGATTTTTGTTACAGGATGATGATGATCAACTGCGTCGATCTCCCGGGACACCAGTTTTCACTGCTCCAGAATGTTGTTTAGGTCAGCTTCCTTTCTAATATCTGCGAGCTTGGTCCTAACTCGTGAGTGTGTAGAGAGAATAAGCAAATATATTTTTGTTTTTGGATCGGAATCAGTATCAGGTGGAACGTATAGTGGCAGAGCTGCGGATACATGGGCAGTGGGAGTTACTCTGTATTGTATGATATTGGGACAATACCCGTTTCTTGCTGATACTCTTCAAGACACCTATGACAAGGTTTGTGTTTACCTCTGATCCATGTATGCTTCTCATGAGTCTCAAGAAAGCTCTCTGAAAAAATATCCTAAACCTCCAAGTATTTATATCTTAACAGATTGTTAACAACCCTTTGATAATCCCGGATGGATTGAATCCTCTTCTAAGAGATTTAATCGAAGGCCTTCTTTGCAAAAGTGAGTTTGTTTTCATCCTTACCAGTGTAGTTAAACTCCTAAAGATGAACTCTTTATGAGTTATGGTATAGTGAATTAATGGTGGAATTCACCTGTTGTTGCAGATCCGAGCGAGAGAATGACGCTGAAGAATGTGTCGGAGCATCCTTGGGTCATCGGAGAAGACGGGCATATCCCTGAATATGTGTGTTGCTGCAAACGCATTTCTGCCTCAAAGATTAAGGAAGGAGGAGAAGAAGAAGCCAATGGGATCTCTGAAAGCTCAGATCCTAACTAAGAAACTTTGGAAGCTTTTGATCGTTTATGTACACGTAACATTAGGAGACTATTTGCATCTCCTTAACTAAACAAGTTTGATTTCACTTTTGTTTTTTTTTATAACTCTACAAAGATTCATTTCCCCACTTAAAGCAGAGTAAACTTTCTTGATAGACTAACAAGAGATTTTTAGATTATTATTCTAAGTAAAGGAAAAGTTTTGTGAAAAGTAATTGCTGTTTATTGAATCAAATCTGATAGATTTGTTTTGTAATAATGATATGCACGACATCTATTTATCGATAAAATCATCTATATTATTAACTAGTGAAAATTAAGATAATTTATATACATTAATCCAAAAAGTTTTAGCAACAAAATTAAGATGCTGATTATGTTTTCTCAGTACACAAAGTTTGTGATTTTAGACTGACAACAATTGTTTGTTCGCATGAGATTTATTGTCTAGTAGACAAACCATGTCAGAGCATTTTCTTACAACCATTACATAAATCTTTCTTTTTGTCAACACTTTATATTAATTTAAAACGGTTCAAAATTTTAAACCGGTGAAAAAGAATTTACATAGCAAATAGCATGCGGATGAATGCGAGCACTGCGTGCTAACTTATCCGCCTTATCATTTAAACAACAAGAAATAAAAGGGAAAATGAAATAAAGTTCCACTTATTCTTCTCAATCTCCTCTATATATAGCTGGAAATCTGAGCAATCATGTGGCGATGTCACCATCTTTACTAGCTCAGTATTGTCGGTTGCAAACGCCATGTACGTCTTTTGTTGGATATCATACAGTTCATGGCCCAAAGTAGTGCTACGATCTCGACATGTAATGGTGTGAGACTTCTTCGCACATTTCTTGCTCTCATTTGTATTTCTGCCAGATCATCATGAAAGCATAGCCAACCAAATCCCGAGAAAGTATATGTTTCCTTCTAAGAACCGTCCACATGACACCTGTGTCCAGTATAAATTATGTCTATCATATTTGTCCCTGAAGGAAACGCTTGTATAAACTCTGTGTTTATTTCCTCCTCATATGCTGACTCCCAGAGATAAGTCTCTTTTTTTCGCAACATCCAAAACCTCTTGTGACACTTTAATAATATTAATGAACACCTTATCATTCCTTGCTTTCTAAATATACCAAAGTATTCATGGATAGCTACGAAAATGACCACTTTTGAACAAGGCTATTGCTAGATGGATAGTTAGAGATTCGAATCATCAACCAAAATTTTGGGGCTCGACAAACCTGGGAACATCCTTTTCTCCATTAGAGACCGAAGCAAAGGCTCTTCTTATGGCTATGTATGCAGTTTTTTATATTGGCCTTTCAGAGGTAATATTCGAGGGAAATTGTCAAGTCCAAGTGGACTACCTACATGGCAAGTCGATTAGGTTTGAAATTGCAAATCTAAGTGAAGACATCCAAACATTAAGTACGAAATTTAGACACCTTATCTTCACACATATCTTAAGGGGAGCTAATGAGCAAGCGAATGTGTTGTCCAATTATAATTTACTAGATAGTACTTATTACTCTTCTTGTAATTCTCCTCCCATATGGTTAATTCCTTTTCTTCAATAAGACATTGTAAATTTCATTAAATAAATAAGTATAATTATTTACCGTAAAAAAAGCTACAAAAGGCCATCATTAGGTAACATCCAAAAAGGTAATCCAAATTGATGTAGATTGACAAAGTTGGGAAGACTTCCAAAGCGGAAGGTACATTTGATGAGCTCCATGTTTGTACCGCTGGTGGACATTTGAAAAAGACACGGTTCACTGTTTCTTCTCTTGATCCACAACGAGCACGTTTTATGTCACAATTTATACCTCGTTTCCTTAGATTAGCATTAACCGATATATGTAATGTTAGAANGTTGGGGGGGGGGGATAATCCAACTTTCAAAGATGACTAAAAAGAGGCCTAAAATCAGGCCCATATGGACATCTACTATAATCCTTAATATATCCCTCTTGTTTACCCAATATCCTGATTTGACTGTATACTTTGCAGATTTGGTGAAATGCCACCTTGATAAGTCTGCCAGAAAGTTGGGACTTATCGGTATATTGCAAAGTTGGGACTTATCGGTATACTGCAAACAATCTCCATATCGGTCGGAACTATAATTGCATTAAGCAAACGTATATTCGAGCTCATGTTAATGGATCAATAAGGTGATTGATCTTTAAATCCTAACAACTTGCCCCTTCACAAATAGCTGACCTCAGTATTTGAGCTGGTATCCAAGGATCCTTCCAAACAGATATGGAGAAACCTGAACCAATCCTTTTAATTAGCCCTTTACCAACCAGAAGTCTCACCGAAACAATACTCCTCCTACCATAAGATGGAGATTTACACTTTATCGTGTCTATAGGGTCAGTCTTGCAATGATACTTTACCCTTAAACACCCTCGCAAAAGAGACTCTGGAGCTGCTATCAGTCTTCAAAGTTGTTTTGCCAATAAAGCCGTGTTAAAATGATCTATAACCTTAAAATCAGTGCCCCTTTTGATTTGTTTCTAAACATCTTTTCTCATGATAACCAATGTAACCCTGTTTTTCTGCCATTCGTACTCCACCAAAAGTGGCAGTTGTGCTGTTAACTTTGAAGTAATAGCTTTGGGCAACCGAAAACAAGACATTACATATGTAAACAAAGCTGCAACAACCGACTTAATAAGAACTTCTTTACCGTCTTTGGAAAGAAACTTGGATGTCCAATCATTTATATGATCTTGTTACCTCTCTCGAACAAAAAAGAAGATTTTTGTTTTTGCGCCTCCTAAACTCTCTTATAGAACCATATATGACCCTATTCCACCAATATTTGTGATCTCTAAAATACTTTTCATCTCCGCATGGACTATATCTGTGACCTTATGGCTAAACTGAATTAAATATTTTGTAAAATTAATTTGTTGACCCGAGTCCTTTCATATTGTTTCACTATCCTTAAAATAGCACAACTTTCCTCTATTTCTCTTGCAAAAATTAAATTGTCATCCGCAAAAAGCAATAGAGAGATCAGTAGACATAAACGTGCAACCTTTAACCTCGTAGTTCACTTTGTCCTTTCTGCCTTTTTTTTATTTACAATAAGAGCCTTCATACATAGGATGAGTAGGTATAATGATAAATTATTACCTTGCCTGAGACCCCTATTGTGTTTTTATAATTGATGTATTCGTATTTTATCGGTTTTTACTACGGTTTTCATTCGAG
>OVAN01007489.1:0-19378 GCA_900406275.1 Anastatica hierochuntica | reverse complement strand
CGGGGCGGCGTGCGGCGGCTGGTGGCTCGGCGGTGGGTGGGCATCAACTCTCTCTCTCTTTTTCTAGGTTTTGTGGTAAACTCTCTTTCTCTCCTCCATCTCTTCTCCTTTTATAAGTGATGAGAGTTGGGATTAGGGTTTGCCCTAATGGGCTTGGACCTTTTTCTTTTATTGATGGATTGGGTCCATCACAAAACCGTTCACCGAAGCACTCACACAAATTAACATGATAGTGAACGAAAGAAGCTACGATGGATCGAACAAAGGAGAGGGAGAAGGAGGTTTGTCTGATCTACCAGGAAAAGGAGATACGATAAATTTTAAAGACGACAGATCGTTTCTTAAAAGAATTGGTTGTTGTTTCAACTAAAGTGGGATTGTAGATTTTGTTTTGGTTCTGGTTAGATGTGGGACTGCAATTGATAATCTATTAGCTCTTGCAATAACAAAAACACGGTATGTAACATGACATTATCCAATTTTGTTGTTCACTTACGAACCTGTCAGATTTTCTTTACGGAAAAATATATACAGAAAAACAATGTTGGTTAAGCACAATTCAATGCTACAAGGATGTTAGGACTTTCATTCTGGATATAGAACTAAACAAATAATCGTATTTCGGTTTATGCTCTCAGGTCTACTGCAGAAAAATGAACATACCCCTTCATATATAATTTTTAAAAAGTCAATCAAAAGTTAACCTCAAATAATTGAATGTAGTGACTTAAAAAAGATCAGCGCAAAACACAATTCTTTCTTCTTCGAATTGAATCTAGCAAACTTTGTTATCCTACTTGTTGTTGCCAATACCTTATGTTATAAGTTTCTGAAGTACCATTCTTGTAGATCAGTCTTAGACTGAGTTTCTTACATATAGTTACAACAATATTCGATTGTTCGAAATGAAACTTCCAAAAAATAAACCTTGTCCGTGCAAGGCACGGAGTAACACCTAGTTTACTAATAATTCACAAGTTCTTCCACAAATAACTTTTTCTTTCTCCACTTGACACGTGTATTTTTCTGACGTATCACTCATACAAATTTTCAATTTAATTTTTATTCTTCACAATCAAAATTAAAAGAATCACTAATTTTTATTCTCATATTGCTTTTTTTTTCTTGCCCCACGAATCAGTGTAAAAAAAACTTTCCCTTAACTACTTTTCAATAATATTTGAAGAAATCCAGTCACATTCATAGTAACTAATTTCACGTTTCACCCTTTTCTCAAAGAAAAACCAAATTTATTAACTTCAAGGGGTAGTAACAACCAAAAGTGATGATTTCGCTAATGTGTAAGCCAAATTATTGTTCGAACGAAAAATAAAGGAAAAACAATCAAAGTAAAAGAACGGATCATCCTTAGAATTTCACAGGGGATCCCGTAGAGATCATTGTGAGATTCACCTCGATGAAGAAGGTGGATCAAGGTTTGAGAGTCGGAGAAGATATTAATCTCCAAAAAACCTTGCGATAAGGCTTTTGACATAGCCAAAAGCAAATTCCAAGATTATGCGGCCAAATCCAAGCCCGCATCATGTCTGATGTCAGAGAATTCGCCCAATAAGGTATCTGCTTCAGAACGGAAGACAACACCTATGCCATAGGCAAGTGTTGAAGAACACCAAGCCGCATCGACATAGCAAGTAGACCCACGAGAATGAGATGGAGATGGCAGAGTAACAGGTTGCGAAAGAACCGATTTTAAAAGATATGCAAACATCCATAATTGAGCCTCAACACACTCTTTCGAGACTAGCTCAGAAGGAGAGCATAATTTGTTGGAATAAATGACATCATTATGAGTGAGCCACAAATGCCATAGAACCCAAGCAAGGAGACAAACCTTCGGAAGGCCCACCAGCGGTAAGTTCTGAACAGTTGTCGACAATGTAAAGAACTGACGCAGAGAAGGCGTAGATGAGAAAGTGACCAAGTTAATAGGGGCCAGCTCCCAAACTCTTTGAGTAAAAGGCAACTCAAGATTCACGTCTTTACGTTTGTGATGATAGCTAAAATGTTTAGTGGTATATGCTTTATTTAAAGAGAAATTAAGGATTTTCATTCGTAAGAAAACATATAGGGAGACAAAGGATCACCTTTTCTCAAACCCCTTTACCCTTTGAAACAACCCGCCGTGTGACCACGAAAAACAATAAAGTAGGAGGCATAATTGATACTCAGAGTCTTAACCTTAAATCCACGCTGCAAGTGCACAACATTTCGTTGTAGTAAAGATCAAGATCGAATCCATAGAGACCTATTTACACACTAAAATTCTTAGTTTAGATCAAGCTAGAAAATACAAGAAAGTTGTTTGTTAGTTTTAAATGCAAATAAATAAAAGAAAATATTAAAACGATGTAAATTTAATTGATTAAAAGCGTCAGGCATCAGGAATTTCGCAAGAAATTAGATCATGAATGTAGAAAATTTATCAGGGGCTCAATTAAGAACCATTCGAGAACTCAAAACACGAATGTATAACTTCCACTCTCGTGGCTTCAATTACTATGCTTAGCAATCTAAAAGACTAACTCTCATTAAATTTAAGAAGTTAAACACGCATTAAGGTAGAGTTTTGATTTGTTCACAAAGCACATTAACATCAACTCTTATTGGCTAAAGATATTTTGCTCACACGGATTATTTTTCAAAAATTAAATCAACTCTCATTGTAAGATCATGAACTAGGTGATCAAACAAGTTCAAGCATTAAGAACAATACTTTGAAACCCTAAAACCTAATAGTGGAACTACTCATTCATAATTGAAGAACACAAAATCATAGATAAAAAAGAAAGACAGAATGAAATTAATAAGTAAATATGATTCAGAAATCTTCTTCAAAGGTTCCAGAGTCCGAGATTTATCTCTCCAAAAGCATACACGAAAAATCTCAAAATCCTGTGAAAAATGTGTGTTCACATAAAAAAAGACCTAATAGGTTTTTATAATGTTATGGATATTTTTAGGGCAAAAAAATATCAATATGTTCTGCACACGCTTTGTTTGGTCGCCAGCTTGACATGTTTTCACTAAAATGAGAATAACTTTTAATCGCACAGTTCCTTCATACCACCTCCAACTGAAAGCTAACTCATGTGGCTATCTTGTGTCAAAATGTCAGCTCAATCCAACGGTGGGAACCCTTTCAAACAAGGTCAAAATTATGACCCTTGAACATGATTATGCATCTTCATAAGTCCATTTTTTGTCCAAATTGCTTCTTGTCTTTCCAAAATACCCTAAAACATGTAAAAATACCAAAAATTCCAAATAACAAAAAAGCACCAAAAGACTCTAGGAAGTCTCAAAAAATACACTAAAAACACCGTTAGAAGTTTCATAAAAACCTATATATATCAATAGTGAATGCAAGCTTCAAGCTATGAAAGTTACTGCTGAGGAATTTTCATAGCTCTTAGGCAGTTGAACATAAACTTCCACCTAACTATGTCAAATGTCTTAATAATGTCCACTTTTATAGTAATCTTCTCTTGACCCTTTGGTATGTGGTAATTGTGAACTATCTCTTATGCTAATAAGTATTATCTATAAGCAGTCTTACTTGAAGATAATCTATTTGATTAGGAAGAATAACTTTAGGACGAATGATTCAAAGCCTTTTCACCAGAAATTTTGAAACACTTTATATAGTAATACATAATGTTATTGGCCTATAATCAAATACAGAAGTAGCTTCAGTTTTTTTGGGGACCAATGCAAGAATACTATATTCACTGCATGTGGTAAAACACTTAAGGAGAAGTACTTCTGGATAGCTTCCACCAGTTTTTTTAAACAGTCTTATTATTCTGTGAAAAATCCTTGAAAAAAACCATTTGGACCATGTACTTTGTGTGAGTTCAGCTTGAATAATACATTTTGATGTCTTCTTGTAAGGTAGCCATAGATTGAAAAGTAGTTGAGAAATAGGAGAAGGGACTCAAGTCTCTAATCCATTGATAAGAAGCTGTTAACTAAAGAAGAGATGGAGGCACAAACAAATTAGGAAATGATTAACAATAATCCTACCATAGTGGTTGGATGAGAGGATTTGAATCCTTGATTTTTATATAGGCTTCTAGTGGAGTGGAATGAGTTTCTTGACATGATTGCATGATAGAAAAAGAAAGTGGTTTGGTCTCCCTCTCACCAGGAGAAATGTGGTATTTATGGATCTTGAAAACCAGTAGGTTGATGCATGTAGATTGCTCCCTTTTAACTCACTAAGTAGAAAAGCATTCTTGACTTCTAGTTGTTTTATATCCCAACGATAGGTTACTGCAACATGAAGAATAAATCTTACGGTTGTTGTCCTCACCACTAGACTGGATGTCTCTTTATAGTCAACTCCTTCCTCTTGTTCGTAACCTTTAGCTACCAACCTAGCTCTTAATCTCTCAACTGGTCCATTTGCTTAAAGTTAGGTTTTAAAAAGAACCTACATCCCAATGGATTTTAAGTTAGGTTTTAAAAAAGTCGATATCCCAATGGATTTTCAACTTCTTCACGTGGTACTAGTTCAAAAGTGATTGTATCATGTCTATTAATCATCTCTTCTCTCATGGAATTATTACATCCAGGATCTTTTAAGGCACTTTTCATTGTCTTAGGCTCAGGTTAATTAGACTTGCCATAGTGCAGAGCATATTTTGGGTTAGGCTCAGTGATTCCTTCCTTTCCTCTTATGGTCATTGGATGAGATGACCTTACATTGTCTTGGACTACTTGTTGATTTTCTTAGTGTGCAAGAAAATCTTCTTCGGTGAACAAAGCTGGTTCTCATTCCGTTTATAAGGATTTTGTTGAATTATCAGTTTTCTCACCTGTTTTTGTAGGTGAAGTAGCTACAAGTAATTCATTTGAGTTATCCACATATTGATCTGTAACAAGTGACTGAGGAGTAGTCTGAGGTAAGGATCTTAGAACAAAATATGGTTCACGCTGCATCTGATCTCATACGAGTGATTCGTAGGTGGATTGACTTTCTTAGGCTCATCTTTCCAAGTATCCAAGGGTTTTTATTGTTTAAGCAATAGGTTCATATACTCATCAGAGAAAAAAGTGTGTTTCATTAAACGAGACATATCACATATATATACTTTACCTCTAAGAAGGTGATAACACATGTATCTCTTGTATTTGTCATTGTATCCCAAGAAAACACACCAGACACTCAAATTTATTTTGAGTGTAAGGCTTGTGATAGGGATAACACTTGTAGCCAAATACCCTTGGGAAGTATTTAGTGGTGACTTATGCATTAGAAATTCTTAAGAAATATATTGTCTTGCAATGTGTTGATGGTAGGAGATTTATTAGATAGTCTTTTAGTGAAGAAAGCCTCGAACCATAGTTGTTGTGGTACTTTGAACATCATAAACAAGCCTAATTTTGTTATGTCTATGTTTCTTTTATGAAATTCCATTCAGTTGTGGTGTGCGAGAAAAAACATGATGTGTTTAATTCTACATTCAACTAGATAAGATATCATTTTGCTTTTTATGTACTCACCACCTCTATGCCTATTTTGTATTAAACTAATTTTTCACCAACCTTTGCAATGTGAAGAATACTGAGATAATATTTGATTTGCATTTAAGTAGATAAAACCATGTGTATTTTAAAATCTTATCGACAAAGATCACTTAATACTTAAACCCCTGACAAAATAAAACAGGATCAAGTCCCCACAAATTAGAATGAACTCCCTCTATAAAGGTCTACTTGAAGTAAAATCAAAAGAAAAAAGTTTAGTTTGCAACTCTTTCCAAAATTATAGGCTTAATAGACTTGATAACTGATTTTATTTATCTTTATACCTTCTCTTTTTATAGTACATGCATAATCTCATCGTGTGGATGTCCCAATCTCATGTGTCATACTTCTCCTATAATGTCTCCAATCACTGCATATCAGTGTAATGGCGATTAGTTGATTGTCAGACCATTAGGTATCTGTGACTGTGGTTATGGTTGGTTGTCGAAAGCAACATACACTCGTTCGGGAACATGAAGTCTTGGCTAGGCGTAATTCCTTGAATAAATCAACATTTTGCCTGTCACTTGAAGATAACTAATGGCTAGGCGCCTCATTGATCATATTAAATATCTCACATTAAAGATCTCAGAGAGAGTAGTTGTTTTCTTACTTTCCACTATGCATATTGCTTGAATTACTTAATGCATGATGTTGGTGATTGATGCATATTAGGTGGCTAATTTTATAATGTTTTGTAGATAACTGACAGTAGAATTCTTGTGCAGGTGAAAGAAACAATAGATGTTTATGTACATTGCTTACCTTTTGAAAGATAAATATGAGTTTAATATGTATCAATCGGTTTAATTTTCCGCATGGATCTCTATGAATGTATGGTAAAATTTAAAACTAAATAATATATAATTATTAATGTTTTAAGAAATTACTCGTGTTTCATATGATAGAATTCCTTGTCCGAGACGAACTTACTCGTGTTTCGTAATAAAAATACCACGAAGAATCTCATTTCTGACACGATGACAGTCAAGCTCCACATGTTTAGTCAGTTCATGAAACATTGGGTTTTGGAACTATGAAGAGCGGCTTAATTGTCACAAAAAATAGGAACGGGCGCCGTATGCTTCACTCCCAAATCGCCTAGAAGATTCTTCGACCACACAAGTTTTTTAACCGTATAATACATAGCACGATATTCAGCTTCAGCAGAAGAGCACGAGATAGTCTTTTGCTTCTTCGTCTTCCAGGAAATTAGCGAGTGAACCAATTGAATAAACCAACCCGTTACAGAACGACGAGTAAGAGGAAAACTTCCCTAATTTTCATCATACCAAGCAAACAAAGATAATTCAGTATGAGCTTTGAGAAGAATACCTTTACCAAGATTTCCTTTCAAATAGCGTACCACCCGAAGTGTCGCTTCCCAGTGAGCTACCTTAGGCTTATTCATGAACTGAGAAAGCACGTGCACAAAATATGAGAGATCCGGGCGCGTAACAGCCAAGTAAATGAGTCATCCCACCAAAAGACGATATTGAGCCGGATCATCAAAAACAAGTCCATCATCTAACACTAGACGATGGTTTTGCTCCAACGGAAAAGCTGCTGGCCATGAGCCAAGGAGACCCGTCTCCGCGATGATGTCTAAAGCATACTTCCGTTAACACAAGTAGATCTCAGAAGGACTCCGAACAAGCTCTTTACCTAGAAAATACTTGGAGATTCCCAAGTTTTTCATATGAAAACATTCACTCAGAAAAGGTTGAAAATAGAGATGATGGATCGAGAACTTCCTGAGATGATCAAATCATCAACGTATACTAAAACATGTAGACAATCAACCCCCTTCTCCAATGTAAATAACGAATAATCATGAACAAATTGGACAAAGCCATAATCAATCAAGGCATTACGCAGTTTAGCAAACCAACACCTGAGAGTTTGTTTAAGACCATATAAAGCTTTTCGTAACCTACACACCTTAGTCAAATCGGAGACACATAAACCAGGAGGTAAACGCATATAAACCTCCTCTTCGAAATCACCATGAAAGAACGCATTATGAACATCTATCTGATGAACCTCCCAATCTCAAGAAGCAGAAATATGTAGAAAATATCTAATAGAAGTCATCTTTGCAACAAGAGCAAAAGTCTCATCAAAATCACATCCTTCTTTCTGACTATTACCACAATCAACGAGATGAGCTTTATAGCGTTCTAAACTGTCATCAGCACGAATTTTAACCGTGAAATTCCACTTACAAGCAATGGCATGCTTTCCCTTCGATAACGTCTCAACTTTCCACGTTTGGCTCTCTTCGAGAGCATCAATTTCCAAACGAACAGCCTCTCTCCGTACTTCATGCAAAATCGCTTCAGCATACGTCATAGGTACACCGTGAGTAGTAACAGCGGCCAAGAAAGCTCTATGAGTTTCTGAAAAATGAGAACAATCGACATAAAAGGAGAGAGAATATGGACATGGACTATCATCTTCAAACTTCGGATTAATATTGTGTAAAACATAATCCTAGAGTTTGGTAGGCAATGTCCGAGTACGCATACTACGACAAAGTTTCTCCTCTTATGCAAGGACCAGCGGTGGCAGAGTGATTTGCTCATCATGTGGTGTCTTTAATGAAGACAGATCATCATCATAAGTTATCAGATCATGAGATGGCATAAGAGAAGTCTTTTCAGTTAACAACGACGATGATAATGGTGAACCAGAGGCAGGAGATGATGGAGAATAAGAGCCAAGTCTTTGCTTCGCCAAAGCCAGTGGAGTATCCCTAACCCTTTCCGTACCTTCTCCAACAAGTAACTGAGGAGATGACACATCATCAGTTCTTAAACAAGTACCTTCTTAATCATCATCAGAACACGGAACAGGGAGGGTAGGAGAGACCATATCAGAGTGTATGCACAATGGATCAGATGATGTCGTAGGCGGAAGCGAAAAGACTTGAAGATCATGCAAAGGCTTTTGCAAACCAGCCATAGGAAACTCCGATTCACAGAAGACCACATCCCTCGAAACAAAAATATTACCCATGTCCAAATCATAAACTCGCCATCCCTTTTTGCCATAAGGATATCCCAAAAACACACTACAAATACTACGAGAAGCGAATTTATCCCCTTTATGATGTTGATTGTGAGCATAGCACAAACAACCATATACCCAAAGATGATTACGTGGTGAAGGTCTATTGTAGAGATACTCAAAGGGTGTAAGTCGTTTAAGTAAAGGTGTGGTAGTACGATTAATCAAGTATGCGGCCGTAAGAACGCACTCACCCCAAAACTCAATGGGAAGTGAAGATTGAAAACATAATGCCCGTGCAAAATTCACGATATGTTGGTGCTTCCTCTTAACTCATCCATTTGCTGAGGAGTTCCAACATAAGAAGTCTCATGAACTATTCTTTTTTCTCGAAAATAAGGACTAAGACACATAAAATTTGTCCCGTTATCACTGCGAATGGCTTTAACTTTCGCAGAAAACTGTGTCTCAACAAGTTTAATAAAGTTGCGCAAAGTGACCGAAAACTCTTGCTTGGCAAGAGATACAACCATAGAATGCGAGAATGATCATCAATAATAGTGAGGAAATATCGAGCTCCACAATGAGGTGTAGTCCTATACAGACCCCAGAGATCACAATGCACAAGATCAAATAATTCCTTCGTTTTATTGCTAGTTGTAGAAAAAGAACATCGAGTTTGTTTTGCGCGGATATAAATCTCGCACACTTTATTCTTGAAATCATTAGAAGAAACACCAGAAATTGAAAGACTATCTAAAACACTGTGTGATGGATGTCCTAAGCGATGATGCCATGTATCTGCAGAAATAGTATTCGTCTGATAGACTGCACCCACAAACTCCATCCGACACAGAAAGTAAAGACCTTGAACCTGCTCAGCCACTCTAATCATCATCCTGGTCATGCAGTTCTGGATAACGCAAAGCTTATCAGTGATCTGAAAAACACACGCACTATCCCGATTCAACTGTGAGACAGACACCAGATGACACTGTAAACAATCAATAAACAAAACATTCTGTAATTGAAGAGACGTTCCCAAGATAACCATCCCTCTTTGCTTTGCAAATGTCAATCTCCCATCAGGCAATTTCACAGACATAGGAGACATCTCATGTACGTCGGATAAAAAATCAAGTGAACCTGTCATATGGTTAGTAGCTCCACTATCAATAACCTAAGAACCAAGAAAGTACATACCAAACAATGTTTCGTTGGCATGCACTTTTCAATCATTCAACATAGTCACCAAGGTTTGCCACTGTTCATCCGTAAGACCACTCAAACCTACATTGTCACTAGCTGTAATAGTGTTGGCCGCAGCAGGTAAAGACAACGGAGCATTAACGCTAACAACATTTTCCCGGGCAACAAGAGGAGCAGGAGAAGAAATAGCTCATCTCCCACGACCAGCAGACAACCTTGGATGTGGTCTATCACCCCACCAGGAAGGGTATCCAAGAGCTCGAAAGCAATTCTCAGCTGATTGACCATTACGATGGCAGGTTGTACATACAAGTTTTGATCGATCTTCTCTTGTATAACCAGAACGATCCTCTTGATTCAAACCACCACGATTTTGAGCACCATGAGAAGAAGTTTGGACAGCAAAGGCCACATTATCAAGTGACCTTTCATCGATCCCCTGAGATGTCTTCCGAGAGTCATCGTCTTGTAATAAGACATTGTATGCTTCGTCAAGCTTCGGAAGAGGGTTTCGTGATAACATATTATATTTAACAGTTTTGTAAACTAACTCATCCAGACCTTTCAAGAATTCATGTAAGCGGTCTTCTTCCCGTTTTTTCTGAAGTTCCACTCCAACAACACAACCACAACTTTTGTTGACCCGAAACTGAGAAAGAGCAATCCAAAGTTGCATTAGTTTAACATAATATGATTCGATTGTCATACCATGTTGCTTACATGTTGCAAGTTCAGCCTTGATACATTGAACTCTCTACCCATTCTTCACTAAATAGCAAAAACGAATATGATACAATAACTCTTTCACAGACTCCAAGTTTGAGAGAGTAGACTGAACCTCTTCAACCACAGTAAGTATGATCCAAGAGAGTACCAATGCATTGTTGGTCCACCAATCTTCGTAATCTTCTGAATCCTCCGTGGGACAAGGTATAGTCCCATCAACAAAACCAAACTTTTTTCTGGCCTTCAAAGATATACGAAGATTCGTAGACCATTCATTAAAGTTTGAACCCTTCAAAAGGATTGAGAGGTTATAGATCCAAGATTATCACTACCAGACAAATCATAAAGAGATATTGTTCTCCTATGAACTTCAATACGAGATTTCACACTCGTCTTCTCCTTAGTAACCGAACCCATAGTAGAGTGTTTAGGATCCTCTGCCTCAGACATCGTAACTTAGGAAGATAACATGTTGAACAAGAGTTATCACTCACGAAACAGAGTAAGCAACAAAGAGAAAAACAGAGCAATAACAAAGAGATTCAAAACGAATTAAGTAAAGTTTTTAGATCTTTGATACCATGTTGAGAATACAAGAAGCGTATAGAATGTATTCTTTTACTGATCTTTAGCGGCAAAGGCCATATCTTTTTTATACAAGGAGATTAACTTAATCTACTAAAGGTAAAATGTCTATTATGTACATAATAATATAAACATAAGAGATACCATAGGATATACATATCGTAATAGTATTTCTCAACTTGTCTTTTGCTATTACAACACACAAGTTATAACAAAACGTAAAGACAAAATATGATCTTATTCTTAACAATATCAAAATTTATGCTAATCATTTGCACAAAATTTCACAGCTGCCATTGAATTTAAGCCTGTTGAATATCAAAATTTGATCTTATCCTAAACAATATCGAAATATGATCTTACTCAAAACTTTTTCTTATTCTTGATTTTTGGAGTGACAGAGGACAAATTCAACAATAGGATTGAATGGATACGTTTGGGTGAATGTATTTGTGGTTGATTGTGGAGATTGACTAGGTTTGAATATGAAACGAATATCCTATAAAGTTTCAATAATATATATGATTTGCTTCATTTTAATTTTTTTTTTTTAATAAGATTGTTCAAACTTGGAAATAGTCTATGAAAGTATAACTAACTAAACTAAACAAGTGATGAATTGTTACAAAAACCCTAAACATGTGGTGAATTATTGTGGAAAATTGCCCAAAAAAAAACTCAGTCCAAAGAAAATTACATTTTTTAAAATGACAAAAATATATTTTTTAATATTTTGAAATTGAATCTTTTAATTTGGACAAAAAGTGTTGTACGTTAAGGGTGTTAACTTTCTAACATGGACCTAAATGCACTGCTTTGTTAATTCACTAAACGACAAAATTTTTTAAAACTTGTAAATAAAACCTTATTTGTTAGTTTGTTGCATTATAATACCTGATTGTGGCTACTAGATTCCACACTTAGTATTTATAATAGGAGAAGACGGATTGCGTGGGATGAATGCCGTTTGGACTTAAGACAAATGGAATGATTCTTGAATATTGAAGATAATCGAATACACAACTAATTGAATTAAGACTCGAAAATAAGATCGCTAATAACATAAGTTTTTTGTGGTAATTTTGTGTGTTGTTCTCTTGTTGGCCGAAAAGAAGAGAGATGTTATCTCTTTGTTTAAATAGCTTCAGGTCTCGTTTGACTCGACCTAACTATCTTCCGAGATCTCCACGAGATTCTCGGAACTTCCTTGACCACGACTTTCTTCTTAGGCCTTCTTGAATCCGAGCCAATCTTCACACTAATGGATCTCTCTTAGAGATATGCGGGATGTACCTCCGACAGTTGTCTCCAAACCTTTGGGCTTGAACCCTTTTAGGCCACGAAGTTTTTCTCTCATTTAGATCACTCCCTTGCCTTTCCGTAGAAAGCTTCAAATCTCAACTAGCGGATTTAACCTGATTTGAAGCCAACGGTCCGGATCTTTCGAGATTGTTCTGACGGTTGTTGATGCGTGGAAGCTGAGGAATCTAACCTTGAAACTTGCACAATGGACTTAATATAAAGTGAGTATTAACTGTCATCCTTCACCTCTACACGTTTTAGCACACGATCATCAAGGTATTTTCTCTTTCTTTTTCCCTTTTAAAAACTATTTCGCCTTCTGTTCACGAAAACTACTTAAGCTAGAGCTTTTCGGATTCTCCTCTCCTTCTTCTGATTAGGTTTCTTTCTTCTTAATCTCTTAAGTCAATTTCTCTACTTTTCCTCGTTCCTCTTTTCCACCCCTTGCGATGGGTCAAGGAAAAGAAGACATCAGGAGTTCGAAACCCCCGAAGGACGATCAAAAACTCAAACGGAGCAAAAAATCGATGATTGACAAACCAATTGTCGTCGCAATCAAGATGGGGAAGGCGTCGGAGTTTATCGCCGCTAATGATTCTGCAAATACTTCCTTTGGCCCTCACCAAAGCACCACTTTATCCCACCAAGAGATTGTTAATCTGATGATGGAGGCGGGGGCCACAAAAGATTTGGCCAGAGTCTGTGGTTCTGGGGATACTGCATAGAACGCCCGCCAGGATGGTTCTGTATCCACGAAAATTATATCCTGAAGTGTCATTTAAAATTTCCCCTTCCAGATCTTCTCCTAGACCTCTTAGATAAGTATAACTTAGCTTTGCCCCAGTTGTGCCCTTCAGTCATTAGGGCAGTTTTAGGTCTGATAACTAGGTCGAGGGAAACGAGGATCAAAATCGGAATCAAAGAGTTACTTGAACTCTGTATGATAAAGGACAGTCCCAAAACCAAAGGAGCTGGGGGGGACCGTGTATCTGCCGGCTCGTCTTGGCTGGAGTATCTTCCGTTTTACTGCTAATGATGAGTTCTAGAGATAGAGATTCTTCTACGTGAAGATCGATCCGATCACCATTCTCTCAAGTCGTATAATGCGTTCTTCTTGCTCCCAGCTCCATGGTTAGAGACCTTAGGTGGCCTAAGAGATTTGTTTTTTTCTTTTTTACCATTTACTGACTCAATTTTCACTCCTTTCGCAAGTTCCACTGAGGCTTCTCAGCTCAACCCCTAGCAGGTTTCTGCATTGATCACTAGATTGAAACCGGACCCGACTTTCTGATCTGCTTTCCAGTCTTCTCGGATCAACAAAGCCAGGTTTCCAGAAAGATTTGACACTCGATTCTCGGATCCTATCTCAATCAACCAACTAGAAGGTTCTCACACTTCTTCTCTCTTTTTTTTAATTGCTTAATAACTTTTCACCCTTGTCGCTTCAGTTTCAGAAGGTAACGACTTAGTTAAGATTTCCACAGAAGCTAGCACCTCCGAGACCATTTACAAGATGCCTCTTCAAAGATCGTTCCGTAAAAAGCCCAGACAGAACACCACCACCAGAATCTCAAGGACTCAAGGCAGTACCGGAGACAAGGTCTCTGCGGGCTCCTTCAAGCTATCGAGTAAGGACGTTCTCGACGATGACTCCTCTAGACTCCCTCTACCTGCTATCCCTCTTTCAACTGTGATGGAGACCTCTAGGTCAAAAGGAAAAGCCATCGGGGGGTCTGAGGCCGGAGGTTTCGACATCCAGGGAGATGAAATGGTAGTCATTGTAGATGAAATTCCTAAGAGATGTGCTCCGAACCCATCTGAAACTAAAGATAGTCAAGGGTATGATTATTCTTCAAAGAGGGCTCGTACTGAATCATGTGAAAGAAATCTGAGGCCCTTCTCATCAAGGAGCAGCCAAGGTTCCTGGAACTTTGCCCACTCTGGTCCTGGACCTGTCCTGGATGATACATGGGGACTAGCGACCTTAATGCGCCACATGAAGCAAATGGGACTTGCTTTTCCTGCTGTTACCCAATTATCGAATTCTGAAGGCTATCTGGATGTTGCTTTCTACCTCGGTTAGGTACCTTTCGCATGTTACTTCTTTACTTGCTATGGCTCCAAGGCTCCCTCCTTGACCTTGCTTCGTGTTGTAACACATCTAGCAAATGCTTTGAACAAGGCATTAATAGGTTATGAGAACCAGATCAAAGGTTTCCCCGATGCAAAGGAGCTGTAAGACGTC
The DNA here is from genome assembly GCA_900406275.1 of Anastatica hierochuntica. NCBI lineage: Eukaryota > Viridiplantae > Streptophyta > Magnoliopsida > Brassicales > Brassicaceae > Anastatica > Anastatica hierochuntica. The sequence continues at coordinate 4,752 of OVAN01007489.1, read as the reverse complement.
AAAGACGCTTTTCAAGAGGCTAAGGAAAAGCTGGACTAATCAAGGTCTCTATCTCAAAAGCTTCAGGCTCAGGTGGACGAGCTGAAGTCTCAATTGCAAGTTTCACGTGATAAAGTTAATGATCTCAGGCTTAATGTTGACATCAAAGGTAAGAGACTTTCTTCCCTAGAGAGCTCCAAGAAGGTTTTGGAGGCTCAGGTTCAGGATCTGATGTCCGTGAACAGAGAGATATTAGAGAATAAAGCTGCAGAAATTCACCTGGCTGTCAGGCGTTGGAAGAATGAGATAATGGGTGCCTACGAGAAAGTGCTTTCAATGGTGAAGGACAAGTTTGACAGTAAGAAAGAGGAGACTTCTCTCCAGATCCCCATTTAAGAGATCCAAGCTAACATTGAGATTCTTGAGGATCTGATTTCTCAAGAGATAACGAGCGCTCAGGAAAAACATGACAAGTTGGTTGCCCTCTTCCCGGAGGCTAAGGAGAAATATGATAGGGCCCAGGTTTTGGACTTCACCGTGAGTAAGCTCCTGTTGCCCCAGATCTTTGAAGCCTCTGACGATCAGTCGGCTTTAGTTCTTGACGAAACCAATCACGTTACGATGGGTGAACATGGATCCAACTTAGGTGTGGTGGATGCCAGAGAGGTTCGAGAGCAGATCTTGAAAGATGCTCAAGGTGAAAAGGACAAGGACCTCGAGGAGTGATCTCTATTCTTCTCCTAGTTATTTTCTATTTATGTTGAATTTTTTTTATCTATTTCGGTATTTAGCGCCTGAGGAGGCCTTTAAACCTTAACTTTTTGTTTTCCTTAGAATTGGGAGTCTGGAAAGGCTTTTAAACTCATAACTGTTTAGAGCACCTTAGTGCTTTTTATGGAATATTTTCGAACTTTTTCTTTAAAGTATTGTACTATACATTCCAAAAATCAAAGAAGGTGCATGCTTCAATATTTAGTCAAGGTAGTCAGATTCCTGGGACACTTTCGGCGTCGGAGAGATGACTTGTTCGGTTTGGTGTGATCGATTGGTTTAGGATTTTTCCGGGTGTCATATCTGATGCACACCGCTTTTATCCTTGTCGTAATCCAATTAGGTCCCGTAAACTGATATGGGACCAGGTTTCTTTGATTATCAACTCGTGGTTCCGAGAGCTTCAAGAATCTGAGCACCTACTCGGGACTTAATAACAAAAGCAATCTATAGATTACTTGACAAATTTTTTTTTGAATTCTCAATAGGTTGGGTCGTCGGGGACCTGGAGAATCGATTGTAAGGTTGTTATGTCCTTTTAAAGAAAACCAGGTTTCTGAGAACCTGGTCTTGACGTTAGGACTTTGAGACTTTTGAAAAAATCATGTTCCTGAGAACCTGAAACTGATATTAGGATTTTAAGACCTACGAGAAAGTCAGGTTTTTGAGATTCTGGAATTGATATTAGGATTTTTAAGACCTTTGAGACGACCAGGTTTCTGGGAACCTGGAGTTGATATTAGGATTTTAAGACATTTGAGAAAATCAGGTTTCTGGGAACTTGGAGTTGATATTAGGATTTTAAGACTTATGAGAAAATCAGGTTTCTGGGAATCTGGAATTGATATTAGGATTTTTAAGACCTTTGAGACGACCAGGTTTCTGGGAACCTGGAGTTGATATTAGGATTTTAAGATCTTTGCGAAAATCAGGTTTCTAGGAACCTGGAATTAATATTAATATTTCTACAAATGGCAAAGAAGAGTATCGTTACTCAGATGTTTTACAATGTAGATGTTAATTTCGACATTTGAGGTTGAATATCCTAGGCATGTTGAGGCCTGGTTTCCAGTTGTCCAATGATCGAAGTCTGCGACTCTTCGAATCATCACCTAGTCGCCAGAGATCTTTTGGGTGGAAAGATGATGGTTTTGATGAAGTAGGGGCTGCCCTCATTGAAAGAGTTGCCTACGTATCCTGTCAAGGGATCAAGCCTAATGTATTTCGATTATTAGCAAGTACCTAGTGATAATATTTTTTGAGGTTCATAGCATTCAGGTACCCCGGTTCGTACCTTTACGAGCTTATTCAGGTACCCCGGTTCGTACCTTTATGAGCTTATAGACTCCGGGTCATACTATGTGGAAGATCCGGTATGGACCCTCCCATTTGGTACCTAACTTCATGGCGCCTCACTCTTTGGTATTGTCGAAAACTTTCCTCAGTACAAGGTCACCCACCACGAGTTTCCTAGGTGTCACCTTGGAAATGTAGAGGCGAGCCATTGTCTGTTGATAGTTTTGTATATGGATCATTGCCTGGTTTCGGCGTTCCTCAATTAGATCCAGGTTGTCTAGCAATAATTGGTCATTGGTTTCAGGGTTTGAGGTGAAAAGGCCTAATCGGAGACTCCCGAGTGAGATTTCCGCCGGGATTATAGCCTCCATCCCATAGGCTAAAGAGAAAGGGGTCTCCTCTGTATCTTGTCTTGGGGTAGTGCTGCATGCCCTTAAGACCTCAGGTAGCTTACCAGACCAAGACTTCTTGTTGGTACCTAAGCATCTTTTGAGGTTTGCTAAAATTGATTTATTAGCAACCTCCACCTGGCCGTTCCCTTGAGAGTATCGAGGTGTGGACGTAGTGAGGCGTATGTTCCATTTTTCACAGAATGCTGTGAAGTCATCGGATATAAATTGTGATTCGTTATCTGTTACGATTTCGTAAGGGATACCATGGCGACATATGATGTCCCGCCATACGAATCTCGCGACCTCAAATTTGGTTACTTGTTGGAGAGCCTCGACTTCTATCCATTTGGTGAAGTAATCAGTTAAGACTATCAAGAAACATAGTTTTTGTTGCCCTTTTACTAAAGCTACTAAAGGTACTACGACATCCATGGACCATCATATGAAAGGGTAAGACGCAAATATCGAGGATAGCTTCTCGGTTAGTTGGTAAATGATCGAGGCGTGTCTTTAACATTTATCGCATTGGGACAAGTATGTTTCGCAATCTATGATTATAGTCGGCCAGAAGTAACCTTGTCTTTTGATTCGGATGGCTAGAGCTCGGCCACCAGAGTGGTTTCCGCAAGAGCCTTCGTGTACTTCTGCCATGAGCTTAAAAGCGTCAAGGCCGTGAACGCATTTTAGGTATGGTCCTGACACACTTCGCTTGTAGAGGTTAGAGTCAATTATGCAATACCTTGCACTTAATTCTTTGAGTTTTCGANGGGGGGGGGGGGAGGGCTATACCCTCCCGAATGTATTGCATAATTGGAATTCTCCAATCTTCTCTTCCAAGTACTCTATTGTGGAGAGATATCGGGTTAAGTTCACTTGACTCGTCCACAGGTTCCGGGTTACTACCTCGTTCGTCGTGAATCTGGCTTGTGCCCCCGGAGGTTTTCTGAGATTCGGGCTCAAAAGAGTTTTCGTTCTTAGTAATACCTTCTAGACATGCGGTTGACTCTGGAATCTAGATCGTGTCCCAAGAGGTATTTCGAGAATCAGGTTCCGAGGTCCCTTTGTTCTCGGAGATACATGTTGCACATATGTCTAAATCTGGAGTCTGGATCGTGCCTCCATAGGTATATTTTTAAAAAATTACAGATTTTGGCTTTTGGGAACCCAAATATAGTAAGGACTCGTGTTGGAGATTCGTCATAGGTAGTGGCTACTACTTGTGTTTGAATGTCGTCCTTTTGTTCTTCTGAATCACTTTTGAGGGCAGCTTTCGTAGCTTTATCAATGCTAGGCTTGTCTATGCCTTCAACTGTTATGATTCGTTTGACAAGGGGATCCGAGGTGGATGCTAATGCTGCCAAAGCATCTGCGGAGGACTTTTCTCCGCGGGGGATTCTTGTCAGTTCAAATATATCGAATTTTTTTGTGAGGTTCTGGACGACCTCTAAGTATGCCCCCATTCTTTCGTCTCTTGTTTCGTATTCTCTGTGAAATTGGTTAGCCACTAGCTTGGAATCGCTATAGGCGTTAAGTTCTCAGATTCCGAGCCCTATCGCCAGTTTCAAGCCTCTGATTAGTGCTTCGTATTCGGCTTCGTTGTTGGAAGCGTTGAAACATAATCTGTAGGATTGCTCAATTACTTCGTCAGCTGACGATGTCAACTTTACGCTGATTCTGGAGCCTTACCTCGAGCATGCTTGATGTGTCAGTGTTTTAGTATGTTTTTAGTACAGTTTTTATTCAAGATCTATGGTTTTTAGTATGTATTCGAATTGTTTTGGCGCGGTTTCGTGTTCTTTGTTGTTTTTACAGGACCGAGCTTGAATGTGCGAAAAGGAAGCATTTTGGATGGATTTCAAGCCTCGAAGGAAGTGTTCGCGCAAAGCTGGAAAATACCCAGATTTTTGGACACAGATCGACCGATCCAGGGACATTGATGGATCGATCCCTGTCCTGATTTTCGGACCAATTTTACGAAGAATCGGACCGAACTTATTTCAGACCGGATTTCATCAAAAAGACCTAGACTCGAGTTTCTCTTTACATAATGAAATTTTTCTGAATTTGAGAGAACTTGGAGAGAGTTTGTAACCTAAGGAGAAGAATCTTCTTCCATACTTCGAATCTNTCTGAGAAGAATTCTGAACCTTATTCTTTGTTTATTGATTAATACGATCATGTCTCTCTCGAAATTGATTTGTGTTGATTCTCTGAACATGAGTAAGTAGTTTAATCGTTGGGTTTAGGGTTCTTACAGAGGGGATTGTTGATATAGAATTGCATGTTTAGGGATATTATCTAACAGATCTTCGTC
>OVAN01007488.1:0-19594 GCA_900406275.1 Anastatica hierochuntica | reverse complement strand
GCAAGGATTCGTGCTTTCCATGGATTTCGTGTCAATCGTATAACACGACGATGGTTAACTTAAGCACCAGAAGAGTCTAAATGATACAATTGACCGCATTGGTCCATGGAGCTGTTGCCGCTTATTCCTGCGAGAAATGGTTTTCCGAGATAAGTCGTAAAGGTCACTTAGCCTCGAAATGGCCCGGAAGGGCCCAAACCGCGATAANTTTCGGGCGAGAACTGTCCCATTTACAATGACGGTTCATTAGGGTTTTTCGAAAATGTCAAGTTTGGGATGATAAGGAAAAGATATCGAAAAGATTTAGGAAAATCAGGGAAAAAGGAATATTCCCGCGAAAAGATATGCACGAATCGGGACGGAAAAGGAAATTGAGCCAGCCCACAAGGAGCTATATAAAGGACGCAAAGTCAGAGAGATGGAGAGATTTAGATTCATACATTCATTCATTCACAGGGATTTTCGTCACCACAAAACACTTAGAAAAACTAGGGTTCTTGTTTTGTTTTTCGTTAGCGAGCTGCGTCTCNTCTCGCGGCCACGGCTTAACACCGGTTGCGCATGCTCTGATCACGAAATTCGAATAAGATCCCTTAACTTCTTTGTTAACTTTGTGTGTCGATTCGTTCTTCCTTTACGCTTTTCGCGTACTTTAGATTCGTTCTCGTATTCGCTTTTTTTTACGAATCCTGTTATGTTTTCACCGTTAATTTCATATCACTTCGCAATCTGTTTCGTATTAATCTATTTTCATTGTTAACCTGTCTCGTTTCGTAATTCAAATATCGTTAACCTAAATCTCGCCTACTGCTCGTTCATACGTTTTACTCACGCTGTCTTGTTTGATCTTATCTCACAGATAAACTTCGTATTTCTTATTCACTAAGTCGCTAACTCGCTATCTTGATCTGGTGATCTTTTGCTACAGAATCCGTGAACCACATATCATTGACAGTGNATGTCCTGCCCAATATAAGAAGTGAATGCCGTAAGATCAAAAGGCAAGCATCCCGCTATTTTATGATTCACGGAAAATTCTACAGAAGATCTTTCTCGGGCCCATGCCTCAAATGCGTAAAGCTGGAAGATGCAAATCTAGTCCTCAAGGAATTTCATGAGGGCGAATGCGGATCCCACTCCAGTGGAAGGAGCTTGGTACTAAGAGCCAAGAGGGCNATGGCCAAGTACTGTGATAAATGGCAGAGGCACGTGCAAGTATCCAAGCTACCCCCGGAAAACCTCAAATCCGTGAGTTCTCCATGGCCATTCATGAAGTGGAGAATGGACATCGTGGGAAAATTCTCGACAACTCCCGGGCAGCTAGAGTACCTCTTGGTAGTCATAGACTACTTCTCCAAGTGGGTGGAGGCAGAAGCCTTAAGCAAGATTACGGATGTCCAAATCAAGAGATTCCTCTGGAAGAACATGGTAACACGATTCGGAACGCCTCAAGAAATAGTTACAGACCATGGTCCGCAATTCACAAGCAAAACTTCATAAAGTTTTGCGAATATTGGGGCATAAAACTAAATTTCGCAACTCCAAGACATCCGCAATCCAATGGCGAATCGACCAACAAGACAGCAGTCAACTTTCTGAAAAAGAGGTTGGACGACGCCAAAGGCAACTGGGTCGAAGAACTTCCATCTACTCTATGGGCATGTCGAACCAGCATTAAAACTTCAACAGAGGAAACACCTATCTCCCTAGTCTACGGAACAGAAGTGGTGTTCCCCGCAGAACTCAGTGCTCTTACGACCAGGTCAGAGCTTCTAACCCCAAAGGAAAATGAAGAGCTGATGGCTTTGTCCCTGGATCTCCTTGACAAAAAAGGGAAGCCGCAAGAATCTGAAACTGGAAGTACCAACAGGAAGTAGCTCGCAGCTACAACAAGAAGGTACGAACCCGAACGTTCCAACAAGGAGAATGGGTGTTGCGCCGAGTTTTTGAGAGCTTCGCGGGTAAGTTGGCGCCTAGGTGGGAAGGACCATACCAAATAGTGGAAGTCAAAGGAGCAGGGGCAGACAAGTTACAAGAAAGGTACGAAAAAGTACAACCAAATAGCTGGGCTGCGTTACACCTAAAGTCTTCCTTCTTTTAAAAGAACGCCCCCGACCCGGACGACCATACCCCATATACACTTTTCTGCTCTGGATTTTTAATTTCTTTTACATCTTTTTTATGTAATCATGATATGTCTAAGGACGTATACCAATCAATAAAACAACTGCTTTCTCACAGGAAACTGCAGTTAAAAGCAAGGGGCAAATAAGTTGAATGAATACTCCTCAATAAAGGAGTAACACAAGCAACGTACCCTTCCAAAACAAAAGCAAAAAGCTCAAAAAAAGAAAGAATTCTTGAACAAGGGAAAATACCCGAAAGAAAGCAAGAGACAAAAATTGCTTATTCTGCTTAACAGAGAGTGGCTAACTGGAAAGCAGAATGCTGAGCAGAAAGAAAAACAACTTAACCTTGCTTACCAGGTCACAGTACATGCAAAAGTTGTGTGACCTGAGCACAAGAGCATCACCTATACCTACTTACCCAGACGTGGGAGGTAGAAGAAAAGCCTGGCACTTGGACCCCTTTGCAGGGGAGGTCTATACCAGCAAAATCAATAAGACTGAGAGTGGCTTCGTTGTAGGAAGCAGAGTGCAGCAAAGCAAAAACAGCTATTTCCGGATAGCTGAATGCTAAAAAGCCAGAAGATACCGCCAGGTATCAAGAGGCCAAGATGCAAGCTAGTGGTTACCTCCGGGTAACAGAATGCCAATAAGCCAGAAGATACCTCCGGGTATTAAGAGGCCAAAAACGTGTCCCGGGAACCTAAGCATTATCTAAGGACAAAAAGCAGAACTCCCTAAAAAAAAGTGATAATGAGATTATCCCAATTTGGAACTCAAGAAGTCTCGCAAGAGGCGGCAAAGACTAGAGGCCAATATGTCAGAAGTCAAACAGTCGGAGTATCAAAAAAAGACTAAAGGCTCATAGCTAGAAATCAGCTGATCAAGGTGCAAAGGCTAAATGCTCATAGCAGAAGCCAGCCGGTCAGGGCCCAAAGGCCAAAGGCTTAGAGCAAGAAGTCAGCCGATCAAGGCGCAAAGGCTAGAGGCTCCTAGCAAGAAGCCAGCCGATCAAGATGCAAAGGCTAAAAGCTCATAGCTAGAAGCCAGCCAGTCAAGACGCAAATGCCAGAGGCTAGTAGCCAGAAGCCAGCCGGTTAGGGTGCTAATGATAAAAAACTTGCCAAAGCATCAGCCATGAACATCATCTCTAAATCTAAGTCAGGAACCTGTTAAGGCAGGAGGACAGCAGAAAACTAGAAAAAATATTCATAGACGGCCACGAGGGGCCGATATACGGGTTTTAAGTCCCAAAGGGCAAACAAAAATAAGGCCAAGAAGGCCACCGTAGAGTTAAAGCCACTAAGGCCATAAAAGTCATTACAAAGCCCACAATGGGCAGGAGTAAGCCCATGCAGGGGCATGCCATCAACAAAAAAAGAAAATAAATCACACAAAGGGAGAGCAACTTGTTTCTTGAGGCTAGGCAGCTGGAGGATCAGGAGAGGCAAACCTCAACATTTGGCGCAGAGGTCGTTGGGGGCGTTGAAGTCGGGGCAGCAGGAATCTCTGGTTCATCTTCAAAGGTGGGAGCTTTGAGGCGATTTTCTTCCGCCTCCGCAATTGCCACCATCTTGTAGGTCTCAAACTCCTCCTGCATGTTCCAAGACTTGGCCTCACCCATAAGGTAGTCTCGGACCATCTCCCAGCGCCCTATGATCCTAGCACCATTGACGGCCATGGACATCTCCTCCGTGAAGGTGGCCACCCGGGCGTCCAGGTTGCCAAGATCCTCTTCCAGCTTTGCCTTCTCCTCAGTCAGGTTATGGACCTTCTTTGCCACTTTCTCCTTCTCCCACTCCAGCCCCCGGAGCAGTTCCTTCATCTCCCTTAGCTCCTTCTCCAAGCCAGCAGACCTGTATTTCTCTGCCCTCAGCTTGGCGAGGCAGTCCTCCACTTGGGCCTTCCCTGCAGCGATCACCTCAATGGCGACCTTATCCTTGACATGGAAGAGTGAAGCAGCTAACTAAACAACAAAGAGGAGGAAGGTTAGCAAAAAGAAAAGGAGACAACTAAATAGCAGCCAGAAGCCAAAGGCAGGCCAATTACCTTGATCATTCCCTTTTGGACCTGGTCAAAGATGACAAGATTATCAGAGCTAGGAGGATTAGAAGGGAGCGTAGGAAAGACGGAGCTCTGCAAGTGCTCCAGGGCGCCATCAAGATCGCGAATAGAGGAGAAGGACTGCTTGGCAGGAGGACCCTTCTATTTTTTGCTGGAGACAGTGGCCTTCTGAGTCCTTTTCCTCTTGGACCCAGTAGAGGGAGATTCTGAGATCTCCACCACCTCCGGATCCTTGCTCCCAAACACCAACTTTTCCTTTCTTGCCGCCTGAGCCTTTTTGAAGTACTCCAACGCCTTAGATACGGATCCTGACATATTTCCTGCAAAACGACAAAGGATCAGTCAATAAGCTAGCCCAAAAGCAAATAAACCAAAGAAGTAAGAAACGAGGAGCAAACCTCTTATGTTGCTCTGGCTCAACGCTTCTTCACTCAACAGGAACGGGATTCTTCTTTCCTCAGCAGGGATCTCCAAAGCTTCTTCCGTCTTCTCTCTGCCTTCCTCTGACTTCTCTGTAGACGCTTCTGCAAAAACAAAGGGCCAAGAGGTTTAGTGACTAAACTGAAAGCAGCAAAAAAAGCACCCTAAACCTACCAGTGAATCTCCAAAGAGTAGAGAATCCAAGAGAAGTCTTGACTCTCATGAAAACAAACTTTTGGTCCCAATGCTTGGTGAAGGCCGCCCCTTTCCTTTCTTCCTTCTCCAACTCCAGCACAAAGGGAGCACTAGTACGAGGGCGGAAGTAATATTTGCCTTCACCCGGGAGAACATGGGTAAAGTAGTAAGAGTAGAGAAGATCATTAATGCCAAGATCCAGCCTGTGGAACTCGTTAAGCACTTGGATGGCGGTGAGAATCCTCCAAGACAGCAGGTAGATGTTGAAGTGTTCTGAGACTTTCCTCACCAGGGCCGGTATCGTAACCCTGACTCTGGCCTCGAAATAGCCTTCATACACGGCTATCTCGTCTCCAAGGCATTCAGAAGCCCTCTCATCCTTCCCTGGCAACCTTAAATGAATGCCTTCTCCGATGGAGTACTGCTGCCTCCACTCATCTAGGATCTCAGAGTTTACATTGAATAAAGGACCGACCTTCAGAAGCTCCGGACCCGCAGCGGATTGCAAGGGCAGTGGGTTGGCTTCAGGGATCTTCGTGTCTTCGGAAGATCCCTCAGCCTCAATAGACGGTCTAGTCCTAATCAGGTGTCTCTTCCGAACACGGGCACCGACAGAAGATGAGGCCACCAGAGAAAGACTTAAAGACTAAGGCTAATCTGAAACCCTAAGGGTCGATCCCTGGAATCTATCCTAAAAGAAGCGAAAAGAAGAAGGAAGAAGAGGATCTAACCTTAAAATCGCTGATGGAAAGCTTGATAAGGATTCTGGAAGCAAAGAATTTTAGCAGAGAAAGGAAGAAGACGAAGCTAAAATTCAAAAGAAAAGGGAAGAAAGGGTTTAAAAGGAAAGAGAAGAAATTGAAATTGGCAACACGCGTCCAATCATTACTGCGAATCTCGTGAGAGCAACGACTATTTTCTTTCTTCTCAAATCTTTGCGAATCTCCGCTAACGACTACGAATCCTTCTCCTCATGAAGTCAATTGCTGGGATTTTTCAACAAATCAACAATCCTTGAAAAGTTCTAACGGCTCACAAAGTTCGAAATTCAAAGCCCTGAGGCCAGACGTCAAGATCCAGACGCAACCTCCCGTTGCAACGATGCTCGTTATCTGATGGAACTCAAACTAAAAGCAAGCAAACACTTATAGAAAGTAAAGGCTACACAAGTCACAGCTAAAAAGACCGAGCGACTATTGGCTTCCTGCCTAAGCCACCTGGAAGACATGTTATTCCACAGTTTTGAATTGAACCTACGCAATAAGGGGAAAACTGTTGGGACTAATTTAAGTCATGGTAATTCCCCAAGCTTATATGGAGTATGACAGTAAGACCTCAAAGCAGGAGAATGCCCAAAAGCAGGAAGCAAGACAACGTCGCATAGCTGGAAGCTGGAATTCAGATGACCTTGCATAGTCGGAAGCCGAAAGCCAGCCGACCACCGCCTCTCCTATATTTTTATTATTTAACTTAGTAGATAATGACGTGTCTTCTAGATATAGATGCATATATTTTACAGATAATCATGATATATCTAATTCTCGGAGGCATAATCATGAACTGCATGTATAAATACAAAGCTTAAGGGCAAAACGTGTACGCAGGAAACCCTAAGACAAGAAATCAATACAACACCTATTCTCTCACCATTATTGATCTCAAAGCTTAGCATAAACCTCGCTTCATCTTTGCTAAACATTCATCGACCTCCAGCTTCCTTAGTACTACAAAGAACGACCAAAATCACCCATAACAGCCGAGGTAGGGCTGATATCCCCTTAGTCGTTCTGAATCTTAAGAGAAAAGGACAAATGCCTTAATGATTCAAGCGAAATATTCCTTATTGTATATGAGAGACTCGAATATAGAAGTTATCCATAAAATATATGGAAATACTCTAATTCGAAGGCCATAAATATAAAGGGAACCCTATTTCAAGGATCCGGAAACTTTGACAAACACTATTATCGTAATTGATCTCTCTTATTCATAAATAAAGAAGAATCGTTTTACAAACTCTATTGATCTCTTTCATTCATCTTTCTCAAACCCTTAGCGAACTTTTTCTTATTCTTCTCCATCGAAGAATCACCAAAAAGCCTCTAAACAGTTTAGCGCTAGAAGGAGGGGGAGATTTCAACAAGAACAAAGAAACAAAGATGAGCGAATCCAACAGTTCATCCGAACCAGAGAACAGCAAAACCCAACCTATATCCAAGGAAGTAGTTGTAATTCAACTCGAGGAGGAAACACCCGAGACAGCCGACGATGCGGCGATCGAGGCAAAACTTCAAGAGCCAAGCTGATCGCGACGAAGCTGAAAGAGAACGAAGCTCGCCTGAAGGAGCTGGAAGACAAGAACGTAGTTCTCAAAGCTTTAACATCGTTGACAGACGCTGATGCACCCGACGATGATGGCGAAGACGACGAGAGACATGCTAGGATCAAAAGAAAAGTCCCATCGATGAAGATACTAGGCAAAACACCAGCGAAGGTCGTTAAGGAAACTAGGACGCATCAGACTTCAAGCTCAGGGCTGACCTTGACCCCTCGCTCGCACCATCATAGCAGCCCTAGCAAACCCTACGAGGGAAACTCTAACGAGGCCCTTGGTGTAGAAGTCATGCTAACGGGAAGGCTAGAAGCCATGGAGAATATGATAAAGCGTCTTTCGGGAGTAGCTCCACCTATTATCATGAGCATTTTCAACTCTTATGCAGATACACCCTTCGTTGACGCTATCGCCCTTAGCAAAGTCCCGAAAAGATTCGCTTGGCCGGTCATGACTCTTTACGATGGGACCACCAATCCAGACACGCACATCTAGTAATATCGCCAACGCATGCTCACCACTCCTATCAGCTATGAGTAATTGGAAGTCTGTATGTCCAAAGGATTTGGAGCAATCCTCAAAGGCCCATCGCTATTGTGGTACTCCAATCTGGCCAACGGCTCCATTAACTCCTTCGCCATGCTAACAGACTGCTTTGTCGAGCAGTTCGCCAGCAGCCGAGTTTGGAGACAATCCTCTTATGATCTCTATCGAATCAAGCAACGTACTGACGAGAGCTTGAGGGAGTATCTCCATTGATTCAACAGGGAGAAGGTGTCGGTTCCTAACTGCATCACCACCACAACCATCTAAGCCTTCAGACACAGACTGTTGAACGACGGTGACCTGTACAAAGACCTCACCAAATATCCTTGCCACACGATGGAGGGCGTACTCTCCAAGACTTGGGCTCAAATTAAATAGGAGGAAGACACAGTCTATTAGGCCCAACTGGCGAACAGAAACCATCCCAAAGTGCATGGTCACTCCAAGATCACCATGGATGATAAATCTAACACTAAGTCTAGACCTGAAAACTCTGCCAAGGGTGGCTTCAGAGGATGGCCAAAGCCCTTAGCAAAAGTGGAGCACGATAAGTACGTGCCCATGACCTTGCTTGCCATGTCCAGCATGATGATATCCTCGACTGAAATAGTGACCAAGCTGAGACGTTTGACCGGAAAAGTCAAGTGGCCGGTAAAGATTCCCCCCATGGATTACTTGTGCTACCAAGGTCCACCATTGAGTAGATGTCATGGCAGTTAACAAAAAACGCGAAGATGGTCCTGGCGTAATAAGCTTCACCACAAATACCGAAGGAGAAGTGATAGCTCCACACCATGCGGCCCTAGTGATATCACTAAATGTTGCGAACTGCATCATGAGGCGCATCCTCGTCGACAATGGCATCTCAACTAATATAATCTTCACCAACGCCTTTGAAAGCTTGGGACTAAACGAAAAAGAGATCACCAGAAAGTCCACTTCTCTAGTCGGATTCAGTGGTGAAGTGAAGCAGACCATTGGAGAAGTAATCCTACCAGTATATGTCGGAGGTGTCAACTAAAGAACCAAGTTTCTCATTATGGATTGCTCCTCGGCGTACAACGCAATAATGGGGAGGCCATGGATACATGATATAGAGGTTGTTCCATCAACTCTATATTAATCCTTGAAATGCCCAACACCTTGGGGAATAAGGGAGGTAAGAGGAGATTAGGAACGAACCCGCTCATGCTACCATACATCCCTCAGAGCCATCGCACCAAAGCCCCGCTCTATGGCTACAGCCATGGAGATCTCTGTCGAGCCATTTCATGAAGAAAGCAGCCCTCGACGAATAACACTACATACCGATCAGGGGGCAAGGCCACAGGCAAGAGACGAGCCTGACGGGAGCACGAGAGTCGATCGAGGTAAGCAAATCCTCAAACCATGGCATCCAATTAACTATTAGGTCTTGGTTAGGGGAATTCTGATTTTGGATTCTTCCTTATCTAACCGTCCATGATATAGGAGCAAGTCTAGAAAAAAAAATTTGATTTTCAGTGAAAGAGCGCTTTATCACCTAAGCGATTCTTTTTAAAGAAAAGCCGGTATAAATAAGACACCTCCAAAAAATAACTAAACCGAGACTAAATGTTGTGGACTGGGTTGACCACGAGAACCTAGGTTATTAATAACCAAGGATAATCGGGCAATCTAAACTAAGGCTTTATGCCCAACAAGGCCTTGTGCCAAAAAAAAAATCAATTTAATGCGGGCGGGATCCTAAAAACCATGGTTGAAAGGCCATGTCGGAATGCAAACAGGCTCCTAATTGTGGTCCATCTAATGTGGATGGGATCCTAAAAACCATGGTTGAACAACCATGGCGAAATGGGGACGGGCTCCTAACGGTGGTAAATGCAATGCATCAAAACTATGAGTTAGCAAAACTAATGGATATGTGCACCCCTGTCCATCCTAGTACGCGACTCATAGAAAAACTTAAAATCGGTCCGTCACAAAAGCTAGCAAAAACTCTGACACAAAGTGTCAATAAGGCTTTGGCCCAGGAACTAAATGTCCAAAAAGGCAGGTGTGCCCAGAGACAGGTGTGCCCCGAGGCAGGTGTGCCCATCGATCTAATGTATTAAAACATAGATCTCAATCGAGATTAAGGCTTGCCAAGTAAAACTCTTATGAATTCGCGACTCATAAAGCATAAAATTAGCAAGACCTTATCTCACAGAAACCACGCTTTCATAGTTAGACAGATATGAACCCATGGTTCACTAAGGGCTTGATGCTCCACAGTTACACTTGGTTATGACCACCACGGACCCTTGGTTCTCTAAGGCCATGTGCCCGGGCTTAGATATCAAATTTGAAAATATGTAAATCCAACGACGAAAGATCTTGGATCTACCAAATCTATGGATATTTAGGCCCCAACAACATGGCCAGAACCAATAGCTCAGAGTGCTTCGACCGTCCAAGGCCAAAGCCACAAAGATCCGAGTGTCATGCCCAAAGAGCAAGGAAGCCCTGGAACTCATAAGAGAACTAAGGAGCTAACCTCTGCCATGAACCTAATAAGATCATACATCTAAAAAGATGGATCCAAAATCCATAGTATACACCTTCAAAAAGAAGTTTGAAGATAATCCACCGCAACCAACGCAAACGCATTTGTAGCAAAGGCAGCTGCTGTGGTTCAGCAAGACTACAATATTGATTCGACATCTCCTCAATAGAGCATGGCTACCAAGAAAACAAACTAAGAAGATGACCGAGTAATAAAAAGGTCAAAGGAGTGAAAAGCAACAAGAAGAAGCCAAAGAGAAAATGGGACAAAAGCCTTAAGAGCCTATTAGGGTTGGAGTTTTGAGTCTCAAAGACACAAAAAGTTTTGAGGCCAAATAACCTAAGAACGATCCCAATGGCACAAAGACCCGAAAGAAGTTCAGCACCCGCAAAGGAACTCACACAAGGCAAGATATGGTGCTGGTCAAAACCAACGCATACAAATCTAGATGGCAGTCTTTGACTTCTATGGCCCCCTAATGAAAAGCCATCAGAAGTATCAAAACTCCTGCCACTTGAAGAAGTAACAATGTTTGTCAAGGCCTCCACTAGCGGGAATAATGCCCTTACAGTAAGGCATTGATATGATCCGTAAAACCAACGAAGGAAAGGTCATTTAACGAAGTATATATATCCCGCATTCGAAGGCGATGGCTACCTCGGAGGCCAGTTCATATTTCCATGACCTAATTCCAGGGCTAAGGCAACGAATGGATCAAAGGAGTGGAAGCCAATTCAGATGCAATAGAAGGCCTTGGCGACGAACTTGGATAATAAGTTAACGAAAGGCAAAGGAGCATGTAGATTTTTATATCATCAGAAAAGTTCTTACAAAGGAAAAAATGACAAAGCTAAATACTACAAAGCATCTTCGCTGAAGAATGAAAGCTACTACATTAGGTTTCATCAATACATCCCGAACGACTAAGGTAAGGTGAGAAGCCATGCAATGCCTTAGACGACTTCTGATGAAGCTAAGGACGCCTCCTCTCCTTGGACCTAGAGTGCCTATCTACAAAAACCAGTTCGGCCCCATGAGTTACATCAAGTATCCCCATAGGAGATCATATCAGACCAGTATATAAACACTAGGGCCAAGGATTGTAGAGAGGCGCCTAAAGAGTCCTTCTATTTCCATGGAAACAATAGACCCTAAAGAGTCCAAGGAGACCTAAGCCCGTTCATTGTGGTTGTTATGGCCGTGATGGCCCAATATGGCCTGGTGACCGTACTAATGGTTCCTCCATCTTTCGACTATGTTTTTTGGTGCTAATGCGGCTCACCTTCAATTTGAAGAGCCGTCTTTACTCCACCAATCCTTGTCATGGATAGCCCTGGCAACGTCAAAATCGATGAAGCGCCAAGGATGTCCAACACGACAGGAAGATATCACCAAGGTGGAATTTCATTCGGATAGTCATGGCAATAGCCAAGGCAATGGTCCGCCATGGCTTCCCAGCTCTATGGAAGATCTCGAAGGTTGTCACTCCATCACCACAGGCGATGTGCACCTTCAAAACAGTTATGGAGCACCATGGAGAGATCGACATGAAGCGATGGCCTCGATTCCTTATCCTAATACGATTTTCACCCTTTGACGATGGAGGAAATCAAGAGGCAACCCCTGAATTCGGGGAAACCCAAGAGACTCCTAGGTTATTCTGAAGCCGATCCTTTGACGATCTCAACTCATATCTATAAGACAGAAGAGAAAACAGTCACGCTGCATGTCCACGAACACGGATGATGAAACGCTAAAAGCCAAACTTTAGCGATTTCTTTAAGTTTTTCAAAAGGATAAGACGGCTAAAGCGTGATGATTCGCTACAGAGAACGGAGAAAAGCGTTACCTTAGTACCAGAAGTTTGAGCGATAGAGATGCGAATGACAGAAGCCGTTAGAGATCTGCAAGATCAAAAGAGAAATGGTTGGAATCTGCTCAATGATCCACGGAAGAGATAACCAATGGTGAAATCCCTAATCAAAATCGAAGACCTACTGCCATCGCACCAACGCATTCACTACTAAGGATAAAAGAAAGCAAGATTTACCGGAAACATGCCAAAGACTTACCAGAGAAAGCGGTGGCCTCTTGAGAGAAAACCCTAATCTGATTATGAAGAGGCAAGCGAAAAAGTGAAATGACCAAGACTCATCGCTTTCCCGCCTATATAACCCTAGCGATAATGGGCCGAAGACAAAAATAGAAGCCCAAATTACGCCATAAAGTTCAAGCCCAAGAGTTCATCTAAAATATGCGGCCCAATAAGCACTAATGAGACTCACCAAGGATGAAGTCATAGCAGCGAGAACTAGCGGTTCCAACGAGAGCCATGGTTGAAGCTGTACTCTATTTCTTTATTTTTACAAAGTCGATTCCAAACTAACGTATGAACTGAAAACTCTTAAGAAAGGATTTACTCTTCAAATTTCACACGTGGAAAATGAAGAGTGGGGGACAACTATTGGGGATAATTTTATTCCCTTAGAGTTCGACCATAGCCTAGACCAAGGAGATATAAACAAACTCCTTAGTTGTAGGAGAAAACCAAGGCCATATCCAAGGACACCACCGCCAAGTCGAGGTCACGGCCAAGGTAAGGCGAATATCCCCTTAGTCAGTCTAAATCTTAAGAGATAAGGACAAATGCATTAATGAATCTAGGAAAATATTCTTTATTGTATAAGTTAGACTTGAATGTAGAAGTTATCCATAAAATATATGGAAATACTCTAATTTGAAGGCTATAAATACAAAGGGGATAACCCTAATTCAAGGATCCAAAAACTTTGACAACCACAACTATTGTAATCGATCTCTCTTATTCATTAATAAAGAATAATTTTTTTTACAAACTCTTTTGATCTCTTTCGTTCATTTATCTCAAACCCTTAGCAAATTTGTTCTTTATATTCTCCATCGAAGCATCACCAAAAACCCTCCAAACAGTTACTCTTTTCTTTTATGTTATCCAACCTCATTTTCCTTCTTTTTCATATCTTTGGTACCACTTTTTTTTCCAACCACAAGATCTTGATTCTCATGAAGATAGGGTTCGATAGAGGACTATAAAATAAAGAGCCTTACCTCTCCAATAGACACGAAAAATATCGCAAACAATACCGAAAACCACAATTATTGCTGCTTTGATGAGGAAATGATGCGAACCCTAAAAGAGATGATTTAAAGCGAAAATGAAGCTTTGAACAATTTTTCTTTAGCTACGTTTAAGATTATCCGGTCTCTGTAGTTTGAAGCGTTGTTCTCTTTAAAGATTAATCATCAATAAAAAATTATTCGCCCCGATTATTCTGTAAAACTATTTTGATTCGAATTGGTTAATATTTGCTCAAACACTCTCTTTTTGTTCACCATGTTTTTTTTATAACTTAAAGTCAAACTGAATAAAAAGTCTTACTATCATTTTAATTTTTCTTATGCAAGTTCTATTTCCCAATTTCAAATTTAAAATTGTAACAAAATACGTACCCTTACCATACAATTATCACTATAAATTAACAATAAAATAACTACTACAATTATAAAAGAAACATTTAAAAGTACCATGAAAATAAATTTTAGTAATTGCATCTAATAACCTAGAAAAATGTATTTTTGCAAATTTACTCTTTCCAAAAAAATAGGCTATGTATAATATGTACTAGTTTGTAGGTCCACACACGATGCAAACTTAAAATTATATAAATAATTATGGTTTTAATAATTCGGTAATATAATGTTTTATAATTTATAAATTATATTGTGCATTTAATATGCTAAAGTGAAATATTGACTCTTAGAATTTTAGTTATATTATTTTAAATTTTATTTTTTATATTTTTTATATATGTTATAAATTTAGGTAATATAATTCATTTGACATATTCTGCATATAGTGAAATATTTTTTTCTTCTGATATTCGACCCTGCTAAAAGTATGATATTAATAACATTAATTGTTGGGGGTAAATTTATTCCCTTAGAGTCCGGCCACAGCCTAGACCAAGGAGACATAGATAAACTCCCTAATTGTAGTTGATAATCAATGTCATAGCCAAGGACACCATCGCCAAGTCGAGGCCATAGCCGAAATAGGGCGGATATCCCCTAAGTCAGTCTAAAATATTATGAGATAAGGATAAATACCTTATTGAATCGAGGGAAATATTCATTTTGTATGATAAGCTCGAATATAGGAGTTATCCATAAGATTAATGANAAAAGCTATAAATACAAAGGGAAGAACCCTAATTCAAGGATCCGACCCCGAGACTTTGAAACACACTTATTGTACTCGATTCTCTTAAGATCAATAAAAGAAATCGTTTACATAATACTTAGTCCCTTTTTTGCTCATCTTCCTCACCTTTGATCTCTCCCACAAAAACCCTAAAAATCCATCGATAATTTCTTCTTGTTCTTCTCCATCGAAGAACGTCCAAACCCCCCCCCCCAAACAGTTTGGCGCTAGAAGGAGGGTGAGATTTCAACAAGAACAAAACATCAAAGATGAGCGAATCCCAAAGTTCATCCGAACCACGAGGTAGAAAACACCTCAAATATGTGTCCGAGGAAGTAGCGACAAATCCAACCAAAGAAAAAGTACCCGAGACAGCCGACAATGCGACGATCGCGGCAAAGCTGCAGAAGTACGAGCAGATCGCAGCAAAACTAAAAGAAAATGAAGCTCGTCTGAAGGAGTTAGAAGACGAGAATGCGGTTCTCAGAGTCTTAAAGACAGAGACAGATGTTGACATGCTCAAAGACGATGACGAAGACGATGAGAGGTGTGCCAAAGTCAAGAGAAAAGTCTCGTTGATGCAGACCCTAGGCGAGACGACACCGAAGGTCATTAAGGAGGCTCGGACGAATCATACTCCAAGCTCAGGTCTCACCCGGACCCCTGGCTCCAACCACAAAAACAACCCTAGCAAACCGTACAAGGGAAATGCTAACGAAGCTCTTGGAATGGAAGCTNCGATCATGCTGAGCGCTCCCAACTCCTACGCGGATGCACCCTTCGTTGACGCTATCGCTTATGGCGAAGTCCCCAAGAGGTTCTCTTGGCCAACCATGACTCTGTACGACGGGACCACCGCTCTAGACACGCATATCTCATAGTATCGCCAACGCATGCTCACTGCCCCCTTCGGCTATGAGCACTTGGAGGTCTGTATGTGCAAAGGATACGAAACTATAAATATTCGAATCTAAGGAAATATTCCTTTTGTATGATAAGCTTGAATATAAGAGTTATCCATAAAAAAATGGAAACCCTAAATCGAAAAGCTATAAATAGAAAGGGAAGAACCCTAATTCAAGGATCCGAAACTTTGACACCCAAAACACTATTGTACTTGATCTCTTATTCATCAATAAAGAAGAATCTCTTACATAACACTTTGTCTCTTTTCGCTCATCTCTCTTAACAAACCCTAAAAACCCTCAGCTCTTTGTTCTTGTTCTTCTCCACCGAAGAACATCCAAAAAACCCCCCAAGACAGTTTGGCGCTAGAATGAGGGGGTGATTTCAACAAGAACAAAGAAACTAAGATGAGTGAAGCTCACAGTTCATCCGAACCAGAAGAGATTGACATCCTCAGATCCGCATCTATGGAGAAAATGCCTGAGACCATTGATGACCCGGCGGTCGCGCCGAAACTCCAAGAATACGAGCGGATCGCGACAAAGCTGAATCAGAGCGAAGTCCACCTGAAGAAGTTGGAAGATGAGAACGCGATTCTCAAAGCCTCAACGGTGGAGAAAAGTGTTCAAACACCTGATACGGGCGTCGAAGGCGACGCGAAGCGTGGCAGGTTCAAGAGGAAGGTTCCACTTATGCAGTCGCTGGACAATACACCGATAACGGTCGCAAAGGAGGCATGAGCATATCAAACTCCAAGCTCAGGTCTGACACAGACCCCTGGCTCCTACCATAAAAACAACCCTAGCAAACCTCATAAAGGAAGAGCTAAAGAGGCTCATGGACTGGAAACTATGCTGACGGGAAGGCTGGAATCTATGGAGACTATGATTAAGCGCTTCCCGGAAGTATCTCCAGCAATCATCAAGAGCGCCCCTAATTCCTTCGCTGATACACCGTTTGTCGATGCCATCGCTCTCGGCAAAGTTCCTAAGAAGTTCACGTGGCCAACCATGGCCCTTTACGATGGAACCTTCGACCCTGACACGCACATAGACCTACATGGATACAATGGTTCAAGCGAAGAGTCCGACTCGAGCGACAGAGTACATGGTTACGATAGTGATGAACAGTCCAGCGATCAAAGTGTAGAGCACAAGAAAGGTAATCCTAAAGATATGTTTAGTGATTGTGAAAATGAAGACAAAGAAGAAGAAGAAAAAGATGGTGATGAAGATGATGATGATGATGACGATGATGATGATGGCGATGTCGATGATGATGATGACAATGACGATGATGATGGCGATGACGACGACGACGAGAACGGCGATGATGGTGGTGATGACCCTCCGAATCCCAAAGCAGATTCCAATGAGGGACCACCAAAAAAATAGAAGAACCAGTGGATCATCTAAGAAATAAGATTATTTAAATGAAATATAATTTTTATTTAAAAAAATAAAATAGTATACGTTTATTTTGTGCTAAATATGAATATTAATATATATAAGTAGAATTAAAATTATTATATTCCTTATTAAAGAATTTTCACTACATGAATGTATGACGCATGTATGAAGAGGTGTCATACTTCTTTATGACGCATGAAATTGAAGATGCACGATTATTCGATTCATTGTATTAACATTGGTTTCCAAAGTTATATGTTGGTTTTATATTACGTCTATAGGTCATTGGAAATTATTTGTAATGATGAATGCGAAATTAATGAACAGTAAATTATGACAACACAAGGGCGGTGGTAAGTGATTGTAGTTAATAGTTAGGTGTTCGTAATAATTTGTTATTATATAACATTATAATTCTTTTGTTTAAAATTTTAAAAATATAACGTTATGTTGGAAATCGTTCAGCAATAAATGGTGAGTAAAAGAAGGAGTAGTGAATTTTGATTAGACAAAGTGGGTTGTAAGTATGTGTAGTAAATCGTGAGTGCTGATTATATACTACTTGTAAATACGGTGGTGCATGGCGTTAAACGCAAACGTTTGATCACCAATAAACGTCACCTAATCTCACCATTCATGTAATTTCTCATGTATTTATAAACACATATCATTCTATCAACTAAGTCTTTTATTAAACATAATAAGATTATAAAACAAGATATGGCAACAATGCCTGATTTACCTGACGATGTTTCACATAAAATTATAAAGATTATGGGTGAGAAATCTGCTGCAAACCTCCAACCATTTTTCTTGGCGGGTAATAAGAGTTATCGACTTGTGCAAACTCAGGAAGTGTTTACAACATGCAACTGGTATGATGTTTGTTACAATGGGATCGCCACTCATCCGGAATCTGAATGGCAGATCTTTTTCGAGAAATGTTTGAATGCTCGTAACTCAAGCGCAGTGTACTACGAGTCTCTACATCTTGCAACTCATGGTTGCGAATTACGTGGAGTCGCTAATCTCCTGGAAGTTAACACACTGTTCGGCGAGGGCTTCATTCTGGCATTAGGTATGTTTCATTGTAGACTTGGCAATCCTTCTGCAGCAAGTGAATGTTTCAATATGTACGTTGAGTACCACGCCCCATTAAACTCAGAACAGATAGCCCAGGCTTGTGTCCGTTGGATGTGGGAATTGGATTGGTTCCCATCCTATGGTTGGTCAACATATTGGAGGTCCTTCAGGTTCCTATACTATAGTATGGGTCAATGGCTTGAATGCGAGTACGACTACATTATATAATGCAACGAAAATTATAACGACTGTGTGCTTTATCGAACCGCATGCAACGTCACCCATTGCTTTGATTAGTCCCTTTAGCATGTATTTTGAAAACTATTTAAATGTCATGGTTCCTGGTTTATTGATTATTATATATGAAGTTTCAAAAACTTAATATAAAGGTGTACAACTTTAAATAATGGGTATACGTACACCATGATTTTCCTATACACGTAGGTGGACACCTATAATCGTTAACCAGGAACATGGTAGGCGATGTACATGTGTACTGGTTAACTGAATTAATTTAGATAAATGTGCAAAACCCAAAGTTAACACGAAGTTAAACAAGAAATGTTTAAGAAAAAACCATATACAATTGTTATACAGAGGTGTACAACAATAACCTTACACCGCACGCCTACACCATGAGGTGTACACCTCTAATTTCCGATGAGAATGTATGCACTAGATTTGCTTTTTTGACTTGATACATCTCTGAATCCCCGATATGGCTTGCCATGACCCTCCAATTGCACCCTGGAACATTTTGCAACTATGTGGTGCTTGGCATGCCTGTGGTACCGGAACCTGAATATCTCTTTGACTGCAAAGATTGCAAAAGCAATTTTAAAGTTTTCCTTGCTATCAAATATTCTGTGAAGCTTTATATATCCATCCTCCTTACTAAAATCAATATTGTCTTTGACCTTGAAGGTGCTACCAGCCATATCGTTAAACAAAGACTTAAGATCCTCGTATCCATATATTTCTGTCATTCTTATGCCTTTTTGTAAATTACTACCTCCATTATCAAACCTAACAACATCATCCACCACAACAGCGTTGGGACGCGGATCAACAAAATCAGCAACATCGTCTTCATCATCGTCTAAGTTTTGATTGCTTCTCCTGTTTTCTTTTGGAAGTGTCACCAAAACAACCTCTTCCGGCTCACCTGTTTGCAAAAGCCCAGCTGTAACTCTTGAAGTACAACAATACAAGTTTGGATCATCCTCATATTCAACATATTCATTCGTTAAAGTAATAGGTTGTACACCAAAATCTGATTGAGTCGGCACACTGTCATTATCCTCCACTCCTTTGTCGTCATTTAATGCCAAGTCATTCCAATAGTCATAATCGTAATCTTCATCGCTCTCATATGTGTCCTTTGTACTTTTGATATGCTCAGGTTTTCACCCGAGATAACACTGCAAGCGCACAGATGTACATTGTAGTGGTTCGGGATCGAATCCACAAAGACCAAAGATTAGCACGAAGAATCAAAATCAAACACCGGGCTAAGGCTAAAAAGATGTCTTTTGAGAGATGCAAATGTCAAAATTAAAGAGAGCAAATAAAACGCAGCAAGCAACGAGGTTGTAAACAATTCAGAAAAGTGTTGGGCATTGGGTATTCTCAGGGAAAAATTTCATTGTTGACTTGAACTACATAGAGGGAAGNTTTGACTTAAACTACAGATTAGGAAAGATGTTAAGAACCGTCTTGAACTCAAATTCTAATCTAGAACTGATCTAC